>SJYX01014004.1:203901-262098 GCA_006410675.1 Oreotragus oreotragus | reverse complement strand
ACCTGGGTTCGATCCCTGGGTCAGGAAGATCCCCTGGAGAAGGAAATGGCAACCCACTCTAGTATTCTTGCCTGGAGAAGCCCATGAACTGAGGAGCCTGGTGGGTTGCAGTCCACGGGGTCACAAAGAGTCGGACACGACTGAGTGACTTTACTTACTATGTTCCATTTTGCACCTAACACTTACATGGCATCTCACTTACCCATGAGTCTTTTGTGGGTGCTGTAGCGTGTTGGGTCATTTCCTGTCTGTATTCTTTCTTTATAAGCTCTTAAAAGTTTTTCAACTCTGCTAAGTTAGTTACTACCACTCCATCCATTTTTCCATCCTTGAAAATTTTATTAAAATCTTTCCTCTGCAGTTGTTTGGTCTCCAATTTACTTTGCCTTTTGGTTTTATTTTTTTTTTTTTTTAATCTCCCTTAACTATCATTTTAGTAGGGTTAAAGGAGAAAGAGGAAACTAAGTTTAATTTGCCATGTTTAACTAAACTGAGATGGTTGGATGGCATCACCGACTCAATGGACATGAGTCTGAGTAAACTCCGAGAGTTGGTGATGGACAGGGAGGCCTGGCATGTTGTAGTCCATGGGGCTGCAAAGCGTTGGACATGACTGAGCGACTGAATTGAACTCAACTGAATGAATTTTAAAAATACGTATTTGTTTATTTGGCTGCCTTGAGTCATAGTTGCAGCAAGCAGGATCCTTTGCTTCAGCATGAGGACTTTAGGAAGGCTCAATAATTGTGGTGTGCAGGCTCCAGGGCATAGGCTTAACTTGCTCCACCGCATATGGGATCTTTAGTTTCCAGGCATATGGGATCTTAGTTTCTGGACTAGGGATCAAACCCATGTTCTCTGAATTTTAAGGTGGATTCTTAACCATTGGACCACTTGGGAAGTCCCTGAAATGAATTTTTTAATAGAAGGTTTGTGTGTGTGTGTTTTGTATTTTTCTTGTAGTAGGTATATAGGAAGTGCCAAAGAATCAGATATTGCTAAGAATGCTGGGTCTTCTGGAATATACCCATTCCAATTGCTAGAAGACAATATTTTTCCTTTTAGCTTGCTACTTTGGAGTGAGACAAAGTTTGTGGCAATTTATCAAATTGTATTGTTACCTGAACTTCAGAGGCCTCAGATTACTGAGACCATGGAGAATTATCTTTTTTTTTTTGGTTGAGCCTCTGCAATGCACGTGAGATCTTAGTTCCCTGACCAGTGAGCAAACCCACAGCCCCTGCAGTAGAGGCACTGGAAGCAGAGAGTCTTAACCACTGGGCCACCAGGGAAGTCCTCCAGAATAATCTTTCTTTGGCAAAGCTGTATCATCTGTCCCTTTGTTTCCTGTCAACTTTCAGATGAGTCAGGTTGTCTGTGCCTCAACTTGATGAATGCTGAAAGGAGTACCCAGCATCCTATGATGACAGCATTTCCCACCATGTTGCTCAAGGCTCAAGCCTCGGTAATTACTTGGTCTGAATCCAAGAGATAACAGGTAGTAGTTTGACTGATTGCTTCACAGCCTTGCAAAGGTGTGCCTATTAACGAAAGTGTGCATATCAAATCGTTGGATTGGAAAGCTCTGACTTTCAAAAAGATATTCACTCCCACCCTACCTGGTCAACATTTAGGGCTCTGTCCCTGTAGGCACCAGACTCTTTTGGTTGTAAGTTACCGTGTGTGTGTGTGTGTGTGTGTGTGTGTGTGTGTGTGTGCGCGTGCTGACACCTTAGTCATGTCCGACTCTTTGTGACTGCAATAACTGTAGCCCTCCACGTTCCTCGGTCCATGGGATTTTCCAGCCAAGAATACTGGAGTGGGTTGCCATGCCCCCCTCCAGGGGATCTTCCTGACCCAGGGATTGAACCTACTTAAGTCTCTTGCATTGGCAGGTGGGTTCTTTACCACTGAGCCACCAGGGAAGTCCCCACGGAAGTCCTACGTAACCATAATCAGACTTAAAATCACGTCCCAGAATCCATGGAAGAATTGAACAACCAAATTTTGGAGAAGTAGCTGGTTCTCACAAATCCTGTGCCCATGGGTTTGAATGCCATCAGGATGTAACGTTTCTCATCTCTGATGAGAGACAGAGAGTTGAATATAAGCCATAAATAGTCCGTGAATTTTCCATATTAAATTTTCCACTGACACCAAAGACTGACCTACTTTCTCAGTTTCAGTCCAAAAAAATCCCCAAGGAGGACTTTACTTGGCCCAACTTGAATGAGTATCAACTTCTTGTCCAATCAACTAGGGCCCTGGAGTGAAATCAGGTAAGAGTGTCATCTCCCAAGGGGCCATGTGGATGGGGTCTTTGTGGTTACAGTGTCACATCCTTGGAAAAGTAAGAGCTGGGGCTGACAAGAGAATAGCTTAGACATTCATCACAAACTAACCTTGAGTTTTGAGTAGAATTTTCTCTTAGTTCAAAATACATGCAATACTGTGTTCCTTGTAAACATCAACTTAAAGATTAGAGGCAAAGGGAACTTTTCATTTCAATGTCAAACCCTTAACTCTTTTTCACTCTGAAATAACCCACTTATAACAACAAAGCTGATAGCTCACTTTAAGATCAGAAATCTGACAGCACTTATTGACTTTGACACTCTCCATAGAAAAACTCTTGGAGTGTCCACGACATGAATTATGAGCAAGAGAATCAAGAATGTTGCAACAAAAAATACTCTTACCATAATAGACCTCAATAAATATTGTGAATATTGGTGGTAGTGAAATGTCCAACCTGGGATTAGAATCAATTTGAAATGTGGTGGTAGCCACCAACTGGAGACATTACTTTGCCGACAAAAGTCCGTCTAGTCAAAGCTATGGTTTTTTCCAGTAGTCATGTATGGATGGGAGGGTTGGACTATAAAGAAAGCTGAACACTGAAGAACTGATGCTTTTGAACTATGGTGTTGGAGAAGACTCTTGAGAGTCCCTTGAACTTAAGGAAAACAAACCAGTCCATCCTAAAGGAAATCAGTCTTGAATATTCATTCGAAGGACTGATGCTAAAGCTGAAACTCCAATACTTAGGCCATTTGATGCAAAGAACTGACTCCTTGGAAAAGACCCTGATGCTGGGAGGGATTGGGGGCAGGAGGAGAAGGGGACGACAGAGGATGAGCTGGTTGGATGGCATCACCGACTCGATGGACATGAGTTTGAGTAAACTCCGGGAGTTGGTGATGGACAGGGAAGCCTGGCATGCTGCAGTCCATGGGGTTGCAAAGAGTCGGACACGACTGAGTGACTGAACTAAACTGAGCCATCAAATAAGCCACCAAAGTGATTTTTAACAATCTGATATATACATATATATACACACACACACAATATATGTAATATATGTATAATATACAATAAAATTATGTAAGTTGGAAATATACACATGTGTATGTATATGTACATATATACACATGTGTCAATTATACATGATAGAATGATTTAATAGAATTACATAAGTTGAAAGGCAATATTGGCATCATTTTGGTTCAGCATGTACAGTTTATCAGAGGTAGTTATTGATGTCTTTCAATGGACTTGACACAAACTTGAATTTGACATAAAACTGAAACCTTCCATTAGTTTGCTACCACTCAGTGACATTTACATTCTGGTTGTTTAAAAATACAAGAATTCCACTTTACATTCGAGGGCTTGTTTTAATTAAACCCCAAGAATGAATTATACTTCCCTGCAATTTGAATATAAGGAGATGAATTATTTATTTTGTGTATCTGAGCAGATACCATAGACCTAATTTACTGCTGGTAATGATATTCAATCATAGATTAGTACTCTGAATATGCAAAATTTTAAACACACATTAGTAATTGTTGAAAGTCTCTTGAGACTGATTTTAAAAAGTAAGAAAGCATATTTTGAGTTGATAAATGCAAGTTTTAGAAACACCAGTGTAGAACAGTCATAACTGTACCCTGCTGTTACAATTGCCTCTACTTCAAAATTCCAGAAACTCTAAGCCCAACTGTAACCATCATGACTATGGGGCCTTTCTAGGACAGACCTCTCCCCCATATTTTCTGCTTTAGCTTCTCTCTAGAGTGCCCAGATAACAGCATCTGATGCACTTTATGTGAGTTGTTTTATAGATGCTAAAACCACCACACAATGGAAGAAGTTAAGCACTCGTCCATGAGGATGTAGCCCCTAGACCTACTGGCACCTAAGGACTGATAATGCTAACTCCTATGACCCCACTTTGTTAACCTCACCATCAACCAATTGAGTGAGTGAGTAGAGAGCTGATCACACACCCTGGGATGTCCCCCTTCACCTGGCCTTTAAAAATGCTTTGTTGAAACCCATGGGGAGTTCAGGTGTTTTGAGACCTAGCTGTTCTGGATTCTCTGCTTGATGATAAATCCTGCACTTCCCTTTACCACAACCTGGTGTCAGTACATCAGCTTCACTGTGCCCTGGTGAGTGGGCTCAAATTTGGTTTGCTAACATGACTGCAGAGAGTTGTTCGATGATTTCAAATGATTTCACCTATGTGTAAAGTATAATAAGTTGCTGCAGATTTAGGTACATTATTTTAAAAATTTTCTTTTGAGATCTTCTTCTTAGTATGGTGCTTAGTATTCTCTTTTTTTGGAATGCATGTATATTTATGTAGATTAGATTGTATGTTTGCCTAATATAAATGGAGATGATAGTGTCATTAAGATTTTTGTTTCAATTCACATTAAAATCACTGAAATCTAAAACATTCAGGGATGAAACAGAGGGTGGATATGAAAATACAAACATGTGAAGACGTTTCTTCTCCCTATTGCAGCATAAATTTAGTGGTTTTCTAGTGGCCAAGGAAAGAAAGGAGAGATTAAGAGAGAGGCTGGGAGTACTGCACTTTGCCTTCCTGAGTGAGATATAAGCTATGTTAAAGCTGATGGACTTAAAATAAAGTCACAACACACCAGACTATGGAGGGAGAATTCCAGAGGAAATGACTTGGAAGGGATAAGTAACTTGAGTAGGTATATTAAAGAATTATTCACAACTATTTGTTAGTGTCCCTATCCTTAGCCAACTGTATAGGTATAGAAAAAACTAGGCTAAATGAGGCAGAGTGTGGATTAACCCATGTACTAAAAATGTGAAAATATACTATTATCCTATGTTGTGAGTGCTGGATGCTCAAGACCATTTAATTGGTTTTCAGAATTAAGTTTTAGGAGTGGGTATTATCAGATATTTGACACAAGCAGATGTATGAGACAAGATGCCTTAGAGTATTTCCTGTGCCCCAACTTCGTGGTGACAGAGACAGTGACTGAGGATACGGAAGGTTTGGGAATGACAGTGACCCTTGATGGCATATTGGTATTTGGCACGGTTTTGGGGACAAAGAATTGATGCTTTCAAATTGTGGTGCTGGAGAAGACTTTTGTGAGTCCCTTGGACTGCAAGGACATCAAACCAGTCAATTCTAAAGGAGATCAACCCTGAATATTCATTGGAAGAACTGATGCTGAAGCTGAAGCTCCAATACTTCAGCCACCTGATGTGAAGAGCTGACTCACTGGAAAAGACCCTGATGCTAGGAAAGATTAAAGGCAAAAGAATTGAGCCACAGAGGATGAGATGGTTAGATAGTACCACCAATTCAATGGACATGAGTTTGAGCAAACTCTGGGAGAGGGTGGAGGACCGAGGAGCCTGGTGTGCTGCAGTTCATGGGGTCTCAAAGAGTTGGATACGATTTAACGACTGAACAACAACGGCTTTGAAGGAGCCCAAGCAACACCTTCTTAAGGGAGTAAATGTCCTATGTCAGTGAAATATGTGAGCTGAATATCAGCAGGAATAAACACTCTCTTAAAGATTTTTGCCCTCATCACTGACCTTGTTCTACCAAGTTCTATCAGGGGATTACACCATTTTTAGAGTTTAATAGATGATAGAAGTGATATGTAAATAGCTATGTCCAAATTTCCAAGCTCCTCTATCTGATTTAACTCAAAGTTAAATGTGGCTGGAGTCCCTGCTGCAGGACCGGGGTCTTAGGTGACCCCAAACAATGAAGGAGGTGAAAGACAACCGACTCAGAGACTTGAGGTCCAAAATAAGAACATGCTATGGTGAGTCAGCCACTCCTCCAGGGAAAAAGGCACCCTCAGACTTGACCTTGATGGTGTTTTCCTGGTATCACACACGTCTGGCTGAGATGGCGAGTGGCCGTGAGGCTTCAGTGGCAGAATGCTTCTGGTTGCCCCAGAACCTCCAGCAGAGGACAAGACTGGAGCAACCTGGCTCTATGGTTCCATCTTCACCTCACCAGGAACTCAAGGATGTTCAGCAGGATCTCACCATTTTGCTTCTCTCTGATTCCATTCAATTCCTTTTGATTGTGCTGGATGGGCCTTAGTGCCTACTTGTAATGAGAATGGGGTGGTCCATACCTAACATCTGCCAAAGGAGCAGGGGAATATTTATCATCAAGACATTACTAAAGCAGATTTAACAGTCTCTCCTACTACGTCCAAACCACTCTGCTGCCATTCAAAAAGAGAAAAGGAGAACAAGGAAGGGGAGCAAAAGCAAAGAGAGAGGCTTGCATTGTTTACATTGTATGTGTGCAGAAACAAATTTTAATAAAATATTTTAGTTCACTGCACAGAAAACTAGAACTGTCAATCAGTTTATTGTAAGAATATGTGAAGAATATCATCCATAAGGCCAATGGAACTAGACTGAGAAAATAATTAGGCATTTATGTGAACTGGATTGCCACTCAAACCTATGGGACTGAAAGAAATTAGGAATATCCTTGATGCCCCTCTTCACTGCCAGCACTTTTATTTGGAACCCAAATTCCATTTAAAACCCAGATTTCCCTCTTTCTACTTGGGGCAACTTGTACCAACATCTAGGGGTTAATTAGCTATAAGGTCAAAAAAGTCACCTGGAGGTATATGATAACCTTATTAAGCAATGTAAGCCTATAAATCCCATCAGTCCCCTGCAATTCCAAATCCTGAGGCCCCATCATTCACGTTCTCCATCATTATTTTCTTCTTTATAAACTTTTCCTCCATTTCTGCACTTCTCACTGTCTCAAAATATGATTATCATACATTTTCCATTGCTAATTATATGCTGATGGGAAGGTGGGAACCATTCAAACAGTATATTAAAAAACAGAGACATTACTTTGTCAACAAAGGTCCATCTAGTCAAGGGTATGGTTTTTCCAGTAGTCATGTACGGATGTGAGAGTTGGACTTTAAAGAAAGCTGAGCACCAAAGAATTGATGCTTTTGGACTGAGGTGTTGGAGAAGACTCTTGAGAGTCCCTTGGACTGCAAGGATGTCAAACCAGTGCATCCTAAAGGAGACCAGTCCTGAGTGTTCATTGGAAGGACTGATGCTAAAGCTGAAACTCCAATACTTTGGCCACCTCATGCGAAGAACTGACTCATTTGGAAAGACCCTGATGCTGGGAAAGATTGAAGGCAGGAGGATAAGGAGATGACAGAGGATGAGATGGTTGGATGGCATCATTGACTCAATGGACATGAGTGTGTGTAGGCTCCGGGAGTTAGTGAACAGGGGGCCTGGTGTGCTACAGTCCATGGGGTTGCAAAGAGTAGGACATGATTGAGCGACTGAACTAAACTGGGTTAAAATATTTGTAAGAATCTGAGACTTTCTCTAATGAAGAGGATTTATTACAAGGCTACCTGTGTGGCAGTAAGAGAGATGGGGCCTCACAAGACTGCAACAGCCAGGTCACAGGAAAGAAAGGGGAGCTGAGCTTCATCCATGATTTACAAAGCTCATCCTAGAAGGAAGGGTCCTTTAGGACTCAAGACAGCTCTGGGGAATGAGTTCCCTCTGATTTTACTATTCTGCTTAATTACCATTCTCTCTACTCACATCTTTACTTCTTGGTGTTCAGTTCAGTTCAGTCGCTCAGTCGTGTCCGACTCTTTGTGACCCCATGAATCGCAGCACGCCAGGCCTCCCTGTCCATCACCATCTCCCGGAGTTCACTCAGACTCACGTCCATCGAGTCCATGATGCCATCCAGCCATCTCATCCTCGGTCGTCCCCTTCTCCTCCTGCCCCCAATCCCTCCCAGCATCAGAGTCTTTTCCAATGAGTCAACTCTTCGCATGAGGTGGCCAAAGTACTGGAGTTTCAGCTTTAGCATCATTCCTTCCAAAGAAATCCCAGGGTTGATCTCCTTCAGAATGGACTGGTTGGATCTCCTTGCAGTCCAAGGGACTCTCAAGAGTCTTCTCCAACACCACAGTTCAAAAGCATCAATTCTTCGGCGCTCAGCTTTCTTCACAGTCCAACTTTCACATCCATACATGACCACAGGAAAAACCATAGCCTTGACTAGGCGGACCTTAGTCGGCAAAGTAATGTCTCTGCTTTTGAATATACTATCCAGGTTGGTCATAACTTTTCTTCCAAGGAGTAAGCGTCTTTTAATTTCATGGCTGCAGTCACCATCTGCAGTGATTTTGGAGCCCAAAAAAATAAAGTCTGACACTGTTTCCACTGTTTCCCCATCTATTTCCCATGAAGTGATGGGACCGGATGCCATGATCTTCGTTTTCTGAATGTTGAGCTTTAAGCCAACTTTTTCGCTCTCCTCCTTCACTTTCATCAAGAGGCTTTTTAGCTCCTCCTCACTTTCTGCCATAAGGGTGGTGTCATCAGCATATCTGAGGTTATTGATATTTCTCCCGGCAATCTTGATTCCAGCTTGTGTTTCTTCCAGTCCAGCGTTTCTCATGATGTACTCTGCATATAAGTTAAATAAGCAGGGAGACAATATACAGCCTTGACGTACTCCTTTTCCTATTTGGAACCAGTCTGTTGTTCCATGTCCAGTTCTAACTGTTGCTTCCTGACCTGCATACAGATTTCTCAAGAGGCAGGTTAGGTGGTCTGGTATTCCCATCTCTTTCAGAATTTTCCACAGTTTATTGTGATCCACACAGTCAAAGGCTTTGGCATAGTCAATAAAGCAGAAATAGATGTTTTTCTGGAACTCTCTTGCTTTTTCCATGATCCAGCGGATGTTGGCAATTTGATCTCTGGTTCCTCTGCCTGTTCTAAAACCAGCTTGAACATCAGGGAGTTCACGGTTCACATATTGCTGAAGCCTGGCTTGGAGAATTTTGAGCATTACTTTACTAGCGTGTGAGATGAGTGCAATTGTGCGGTAGTTTGAGCATTCTTTGGCATTGCCTTTCTTTGGAATTGGAATGAAAACTGACCTTTTCCAGTCCTGTGGCCACTGCTGAGTTTTCCAAATTTGCTGGCATATTGAGTGCAGCACTTTCACAGCATCATCTTCCAGGATTTGAAACAGCTCAACTGGAATTCCATCACCTCCACTAGCTTTGTTCTTAGTGATGCTTTCTAAGGCCCACTTGACTTCACATTCCAAGATGTCTGGCTCTAGATTAGTGATCACATCCTCATGATTATCTGGGTCGTGAAGATCTTTTCTGTACAGTTCTTCTGTGTATTCTTGCCACCTCTTCTTAATATCTTCTGCTTCTGTTAGGTCCATACCATTTCTATCCTTTATCGAGCCCATCTTTGCATGAAATGTTCCCTTGGTATCTCCAATTCTCTTGAAGAGATCTCTAGTCTTTCCCATTCTGTTGTTTTCCTCTATCTCTTTGCATTGATTGCTGAAGAAGGCTTTCTTATCTCTTCTTGCTATTCTTTGGAACTCTGCATTCAGATGCTTATATCTTTTCTTTTCTCCTTTGCTTTTCGCCTCTCTTCTTTTCAGTGCTATTTGTAAGGCTTCTCCAGACAGCCATTTTGCTTTTTTGCATTTCTTTTCCATGGGGATGGTCTTGATCCCTGTCTCCTGTACAATGTCACGAACCTCATTCCATAGTTCATCAGGAACTCTGTCTATCAGATCTAGGCCCTTAAATCTATTTCTCACTTCCACTGTATAATCATAAGGGATTTTATTTAGGTCATACCTGAATGGTCTAGCGGTTTTCCCTACTTTCTTCAATTTAAGTCTGAATTTGGAAATAAGGAGTTCATGATCTGAGCCACAGTCAGCTCCTGGTCTTGTTTTTGTTGACGGTATAGAGCTTCTCCATCTTTGGTGTACTTTCTGCTTATTCAGTGATTCTGTGTGTGTGCATCACTTCAGTCATGTCTAGCTCTTTGAGACCCCATGGTCTGTAGCCTGCCAGGCTCCTCTGTCCGTGGGATTCTCCAAGCAAAAAAAAAAAAAAAAAAAAAAAAAAAATACTGCAGTGGGTTGCCATTTCCTCCTCCGGGGATCTTCCCACCCCAGGGATTGAGCCCACATCTCCTGCATCCCTTGCATTGCAGGCGGATTCTCTACCCACTGAGCCACCTGGAAAGCCCCATTCAGTGTTTCTGCTTACTTATAATTTGGCTCCTTTATGATTCATCTGCTTTATGTCTGCTTTTGGTGCTTTAAATGCCCATATACTAGCTATAATGCTTTCTATATTTCACACAAAATTTCTGGTACAATACTTTGATTGGGATAGTTAATCACCATAATTACCATTGGGCAGAGGCTTCAAATGGGCTGATCTGTTATGAGGTGCCTGCTGCTGCTGCTGCTGCTGCTGCTGCTAAGTTGCTTCAGTTGTGTCCGACTCTGTGCGACCCCATAGATGGCAGCCCACCAGGCTCCCCTGTCCCTGGGAGTCTCCAGGCAAAAATACTGGAGTGGGTTGCCATTTCCTACTCTGGTCCAAACGGCTATAGCTAACGTGCAGGATTACTCAGGTAGAGAACAGAATCTACAGGGGGAGGAAATCCCCAGGGCTGTGGCCTCAGCAGATCGGGTACTTAGTGCTTTCCTCTATAAGGGTGTTAGAATCACAGGCACTATTACTCATCAGTTTATATTTGTAGAAGTCAGATTTTAGCCAGAAATTTGTACAAGTAAAATTCCTTATAACAAAACCTTCATATGAATATTCTCAGACTAAAAAAATGATTATAGTGCATTGACAATTATGTGGCTTAATAAAAGCTAATTTGATTCACAGAAGATTTGATCCCTCCTCCCTCCCTCCCTTCCTCCCTACCTGCCTTGCTCCCTCCCTTCCTTCTTTCCTCTCTTCCTTTCCTCCCTTATTTATTTTTGTCTCTTCGGGCTTTAATTTAGAATTAACTTCATAAATGTTGTGTATAGTTGTGAACTGGTTGTTCATGATATTTACTATTAAGTCTTTTCTTTATCCTTAAAGTCACTCACTGCAGCCAAGAACCTGCAAAGAACTAACTGGTCTCTATTAAGTTTTCTAAGCCAAGGCTACCACCATAGTTCTTCATTGATAGCTGTTAAATGATAGTTCAATTTTAAAGTACTCAAGACATGTCTAGAAGGGTAATTCTCTATTTTTTGTATGAAAATAATTCTCCACTTTTTGTATAAAAAAAAATCCAACATTCTAACAACATAGTTTNAAGTTTTCTAAGCCAAGGCTACCACCATAGTTCTTCATTGATAGCTGTTAAATGATAGTTCAATTTTAAAGTATTCAAGGCATGTCTAGAAGGGTAATTCTCTATTTTTTGTATGAAAATAATTCTCCACTTTTTGTATAAAAAAAAATCCAACATTCTAACAACATAGTTTAATACTTTTTTTAAAGTAAAAAAGGAAAATATTTGAAGATATTTTTTAAATATAAAGTTTTATATTTGTCTTACATTTGTCTATCCTGTCTGTCTAGTTATATACCACTTATAATCTCAACTTTTAAAAATTGTAGCCAGTTAGACATGGGTTGAAATTACATATTTGCTGACTATTGTCTGTATTTTTAGCAAAGTATTAGAAATAGTGTTCCACATCTCTATTTGTAAAATAAGGATAATAAATTTATAGAGCTGCTGTTTTAAAGACCAAATCAGATTGCATTATACATTAAACATGAAAATCATCAAAGACAGTGTTCTGGTTCATTATAGAAATTTAAAAAATACAAGGTTTTCTCTTTTCTGCTGTAACACAACCATTTTATTTTTGCACACACTTATTGTGGGCTCTGCCTCCTCCACAGCTGGGAGAGCACATGATTTATTATCAAGAAGAGAACGTTTTGAGAGTTAAAGTGATTGCTATTGATTTAGTCCAAGAGACTGTATATGAAATGGGAGTGTCAGCAAACTGGGTGTGTAGTTATCCTATTTATGGTTGGTTTGGATTTGGAGCCCAGGTAGTTTTTCAAGTCTTCAGAAATCACAGACTTTTATTCCCTTGGAATTTTGGCAATATATATTTTTCTTTACTCTTCTTTAACCTCTTTATATCCTCACCTCCTGGTTTCCATCATCAATCAGTGTGATGATATACTCTCAGTTCCTTAGCATTCATGTGAACTCATCCATCTTTCAGAATAAGCACCTTCACTCAAGTATTTTAAGTGACGTTGGAGAAAAACTCAAGACCGTGAGTGAGAAGTGGCTTCTTCACTACGTGCCCAATAAACCTCTCCTGCCCTTAACACTAAGAAAAATGAAATCTCAAAAAAGGAAAATGAGTTTTAAATTATTTAGTTTGCATGAGTATGAATCTAATTTTATAGAAACAATAAGTTGAATCTATAATTTTTATAATATGTGACATTGCTACTTAGAAAACATATTAGACTGTATTCAGTTGAAGGAAGGGAAATGTCATTTTCTTGTTTTGTGGGAAAATACTTTGTAAATGATATTCTACAAAGGATAAGAAGCCCATCTACCATATTTCTTTTTTTGTCTCTAAAGGCTTCTAATATTAGAAAAATTGATAGCATTTTGTGACTATAAAATTGACCAGAAGAAGGAATAAATAAAACATTCTTACCAAAAATAGTTTATATATTCAAACTGTTCTTTAAAACTGGAAAACTGGATAGAGTTCCAAATCATGGGCTGTATGAAATGAGATATATGGTATGTGTTTTCTAAGAATGCTTAGGTCATCTCTGAAAGCCATAGTTTTATAAATTAATTAAAAGGGAAGAATCCTCTTTCAATATTTTTATCAGGGCAGAAAGTAAATATTGAAATATGAATTAAATTGGAATTCTTCTATTTGACCAAGTTTCAAGTTACCCAGGTATGGACTGTCTTTTACTTAAAGATGATACAGTCAACTTCACCAGCAGAAAAGAGAGTCTAAGACTGAAGCCCCGTGTCCCCTTCTGCTGCTGTTTTACAAGAACTAAAGGTCAGTAAGGCAACCAGACAATATTGCTGAGAGCCTTCTATGAGCAAGGCACTGCGATTAATTCAGGAAAGAAAGAAAGTCTTTTAGAAGGAACTTACTAAAATAATTCTGTGTATTTATTGAACGATTTGTATATGTGAAGAGCATACTTCCTGGTTTAAGTTAATAGTTATTTCCAGGAGTGTCACAAAAACCAAACTAGGATATTTATGAATTCTTACCTTGGGCCATTGGGTTCAGCAAAAGGAGACACAGAGGTTATCCTAAAAAGGAGATGATTGCCTGTCACCCAGGTATATGTGGAAGAAGTGAAATGAGTCAGATTTTGCTTCCCAGGTGGTGCTAGTGGTAAGGAACCTGCCCGCCACAGCAGGAGGCTTAAGAGACGTGGGTTCAATCCCTGGGTCGGGAAGATCCTCTGGAGAAGGAAATGGCAACCCACTCCAGTATTCTTGCCTGGAGAATCCCATGGACAGAGGAGCCTGGCAGGCTACCATCCATAGGGTCGCAAAGAGTAGGACACGACTGAAGTGACTTAGCACAACCCACATCAAAATTAATATCTCTTGTATCTGATGTGTGTCACAGGCCTTAGAACTTTGCACTAATTTGCCTAATTCACACATTGTGAAAGGAAGTCAAACATGTAGAAATATTCTACTAGACGCTGCTACTTAAAAACTCCAGTGTGCCTCATTTTAAAAAGGACTTGCTGAGATTCTTTTGAAGTGTGGTTATTATTATTCAATTGGAAATGCTCTTAAGTTTTTATGGATTTGTAAAATGATTTATCAGCCTTGTCTATGGACTGCTCCAGATGTTGCTCTCCAGGCTGTAATTTTTATGAGTCTACTTTATAGGTCAAAGAACTGTGAGTCTGGGTGACTAGTTTCAGCCTCAAGTCTAGAGAGGTGATACTTAATCATTTAGAAGGGCAGGAAAGCAATGAAATGACCATTTGAAAGTTTTGCATTTTAATGAGTGTATGAGATATAAATATAGGTGACAACTAGCCCAGGGCACGTATGAACTAGGCATATTTCCTTCAAGGTCTTTCATCTTTTCTTACTTAAAAAAAAACAAAAACTAAAGCCAACGGAGGCAATAAGCAATGTCTTGTGATTGAACTCTAACTTAAGGCTTCACTGCATCTTCTTATTTCCAGTTCTAATCTAAGATGTAGGCTTCCATCCTGAGGCTCTGATGCCTGAGGGAAGTGAGATGTAGAGCCTTCTAAGCAACAGGAATAAAAGCTGAATCATGGATTCAGTTTGAATTAATCCATCATTCTATGGTGGACCAGTGAACACTGAAAGAACACTCATAGTGCACTGGGACCCTGCCCCTGCCCTCCAGTAACGAACATTCCTTCAGCTGAAAGGAGAGAGTGTTGGGGGGACCCCAGTGAAGGTAAACAGAAATGGCAGGAAAGTATTAAAGAGAGTCAACAGGACTTTTGGAAGACCATCTAGGTACTTTCCACTATAAAATAAGAACTGGGTAGAGGCTAAGCCATGGATTTTGGAGTCAGATGTGAGTTTGAATTTTCCTTCCTTAACTTCCAAAACCCATGACCTTGTTCAGGTTATTTAGCTTCCCCTATTTATTACATACCGGAGAAGGCAATGGTGACCCACTCCAGTACTCTTGCCTGGAAAATCCCATGGATGGAAGAGCCTGGTAGGCTACAGTCCATGGGGTCACTAAGAGTTGGACACGGCTGAGTGACTTTCCTTTCCCTTTTCCCTTCCATGCCCTGGAGAAGGAAATGGCAACCCACTCCAGTGTTCTTGCCTGGAGAATCCCAGGGACGGGGGATCCTGGTGGCTGACGTCTATGGGGTCTCACAGAGTCGGACAAGACTGAAGCGACTTGCAGCAGCAGCAGCATTTATTATATAGAGGCTTCCCTGGTGACTCAGATGGTAAAGAATCTGCCTGCAACTCGGGAGACCTGGGTTCGATTCTTGAGTTGGGAAGATCCCCTGGAGGAGAGCATGGCAACCCACTCCAATATTTTTGCCTGGAGAATGCCCCTGGACAGAGGAGCCTGGTGGGCTACAGGGGTCGCAAAGAGTTGGACAGAACTGAGAGACTAACATTTGGACATAATGATAATGACTTCATAAGGTTCAGGTGGTGATCAATTTTATCCTAAAGGACATCAAAGCTCTGCAAGAGAAGGAAATGGCAACCCACTCCAGTGTTCTTGCCTGGAGAATCCCAGGGACGGGGGATCCTGGTGGCTGACGTCTATGGGGTCTCACAGAGTCGGACAAGACTGAAGCGACTTGCAGCAGCAGCAGCATTTATTATATAGAGGCTTCCCTGGTGACTCAGATGGTAAAGAATCTGCCTGCAACTCGGGAGACCTGGGTTCGATTCTTGAGTTGGGAAGATCCCCTGGAGGAGAGCATGGCAACCCACTCCAATATTTTTGCCTGGAGAATGCCCCTGGACAGAGGAGCCTGGTGGGCTACAGGGGTCGCAAAGAGTTGGACAGAACTGAGAGACTAACATTTGGACATAATGATAATGACTTCATAAGGTTCAGGTGGTGATCAATTTTATCCTAAAGGACATCAAAGCTCTGCACGTTAGGAGTTGTTAAGAGGTAACTGTTAATTTTATAGTTTTACTTAAGACTGCTCAGAGGTTTGGATTATTTCTTGATTGGGGCTAAGAACTAGATTCAGGGTGACTTCCCTCACTAGTTTCCCCATAGCAGCTCATGAGAGCCCACTATGAAGTTTTCAGAAATTTTACAAGCCATTTGTTAAATACAGTCATCTTTGAAATTGGCCATGGTGGAAGTATTTACAAGATGAAACAGAGAATGTCACAGGTCAGAGCTCCCCGATGTCCTTGATTTATCAGCACATGATTGCAAGTGAATTTCGATCTTAGTAGATCTATGGGGCTCTGGGTGGTGGTGGGAGCTGGGGCATAGGGTGAAGTGGGGAGAGAGCCTCCACATAATTTAGGTTTTTAAGTCCTATCCTGAGGGAATATGCCAGGGTCAAAGGTGAGGCCAGAATGAGAAGGAAAATGTGGGGGAATAAGCCTTCTCTTCATTTAAACTTTTATGTAAGGCTTTGAAAGCACTGTTTAAATGTCATCATTATTGGTGCATTCTGGAGTTGAAAATCACAGCCCCAGAATGGCCCAAATGTTTGTTCCTTCATAGCAGCTGTTTTTGATATAATTGAAAGAAGTGGTGCACACATGTAGTAATAATATTTATAAACACTTCTCCTCTGCTAGCCAGATCCCTGCAGTAAATAAGAGTGTTCAGGGTACCCACATAGCACCCTGGTCAGCCTCCCTAATGTCTGTTTTTTGAGTTATAGCAGAAGGTCTTCAATAATTATGAAGTATTTAAAATCCAGCCTCACTCTTATTATGGAGAAAGTATTTCTAATACCCCATCTGATTGCTGCTGCTTGAATTAAATCTTGTTTCTTCTCTCTTTACCTTGATTAGAGATGGGGAATAACTGGACAGTAACCTTCTTGTTTATTTTGTTATTGAAGCTAGTGATGCTGCATTTCAGTTCAGTTCAGTCGCTCAGTCATGTCTAACTCTTTGAGACCCCATGAATTGCAGCACGCCAGGCCTCCCTGTCCAAAGCCTTGACATACTCCTTTTCCTATTTGAAACCAGTCTGTTGTTCCATGCTGCATTTAAATCCCCTCAAATCCAGGCTACCTTTAGTCTTTTACAATTTCTCTCTTTGTACTGTTATGTGAACTTTTCAACTATCTAGATTTACCTTCTGTAGTCTTTGAATATTTTTTTTCTTTCTCTATTTCTTCCCTGGATAATTCCTATCACTTCTCCAACCCAGGTCCTGCATTTGGGGCCCCTCCCATGCATCTATTCATGCAATAGAGCCCCATGTGATAGATCACTGGCCCACTGATTGTCTTCTGCTGTGCGCAGCCCTGCTCATTTCTGATGAACCTCCATGTACCTCTGATGTTAGGAGGTAGGCAGTATATTTATAGCTTCTTTATTTAATTGGTCTTCTTGGTTTTGCAGCTTGCAGCTATTGAGTTCCAAATCTTAGTGACCAATGATGTGTTAAGCCATTGAAAGTCTCTTAATTTTCTCCCTGAGTGAACCTGGCACTCCAAAGTTCAGAGTTATTAATGGTTGTTCTGTAAACTACTAAACTGCGCTTACTTGGCAAAGAAGACATTTGTGGGACAGGGTAAACACACTGTTAACATTTCAAGGACTGGGTTTTCTACTTGCTGACAGCTGAGTGCTAGTGAAATTAGAGATAAGGTGGAAAACTGCCAAAGTGCATTTTCCCAGTCTTACAGGGCAGAATCTCTCCATACCCATCCTTAGATCGTTCTATCTGATGCTTTTTGCACGACTTAACCTTTCTGGAATGTAGAGAAAACCCCTGGGAAAAGAGATGAGAACCTTAAATTAACTGACATTGCTCCTGCCATTTGGTGAGATGGGCATTAAAAACTAAAATTAAGTTTAAATAAAGACAAAGGTAACATTAAATATTTAGCAACCATACAACACTGGTAGCAATCCCTAAGAACAGCTGTTGGCTTAAAAATCCTGGAGTCCTCCTGCTGTGAAATCTATTAAATTGTTGGAACATTCAGATGGCTAGGAGTTTATGGAGTATGGCCTAGGGTGGCAGTGGCAGTAGAGGGGTGCAGCTGAACCAGTAATGAAGCATTTCAGTATTAACAGCTGTTCTGCCTGTGCTTGTGCATAGCATTCAATATCAAGTCTGGTTAAAAACATAAGCTAGGTCACATTTCTTGCTCATCTAAGTTATAAGAAGAGGTGGCAAGAATACACAGAAGAACTGTACAGAAAAGATCTTCACGACCCAGATAATCATGAGGATGTGATCACTAATCTAGAGCCAGACATCTTGGAATGTGAAGTCAAGTGGGCCTTAGAAAGCATCACTAAGAACAAAGCTAGTGGAGGTGATGGAATTCCCATTGAGCTGTTTCAAATCCTGGAAGATGATGCTGTGAAAGTGCTGCACTCAATATGCCAGCAAATTTGGAAAACTCAGCAGTGGCCACAGGACTGGAAAAGGTCCGTTTTCATTCCAATTCCAAAGAAAGGCAATGCCAAAGAATGCTCAAACTACCACACAATTGCACTCATCTCACATGCTAGTAAAGTAATGCTCAAAATTCTCCAAGCCAGGCTTCAGCAATATGTGAACCGTGAACTCCCTGATGTTCAAGCTGGTTTTAGAACAGGCAGAGGAACCAGAGATCAAATTGCCAACATCCGCTGGATCATGGAAAAAGCAAGAGAGTTCCAGAAAAACATCTATTTCTGCTTTATTGACTATGCCAAAGCCTTTGACTGTGTGGATCACAATAAACTGTGGAAAATTCTGAAAGAGATGGGAATACCAGACCACCTAACCTGCCTCTTGAGAAATCTGTATGCAGGTCAGGAAGCAACAGTTAGAACTGGACATGGAACAACAGACTGGTTCCAAATAGGAAAAGGAGTACGTCAAGGCTGTATATTGTCTCCCTGCTTATTTAACTTATATGCAGAGTACATCATGAGAAACGCTGGACTGGAAGAAACACAAGCTGGAATCAAGATTGCCGGGAGAAATATCAATAACCTCAGATATGCTGATGACACCACCCTTATGGCAGAAAGTGAGGAGGAGCTAAAAAGCCTCTTGATGAAAGTGAAGGAGGAGAGCGAAAAAGTTGGCTTAAAGCTCAACATTCAGAAAACGAAGATCATGGCATCCGGTCCCATCACTTCATGGGAAATAGATGGGGAAACAGTGGAAACAGTGTCAGACTTTATTTTTTTGGGCTCCAAAATCACTGCAGATGGTGACTGCAGCCATGAAATTAGAAGACGCTTACTCCTTGGAAGAAAAGTTATGACCAACCTGGATAGTGTATTCAAAAGCAGAGACATTACTGTGCCGACTAAGGTCCGTCTAGTCAAGGCTATGGTTTTTCCTGTGGTCATCAATGGATGTGAGAGTTGGACTGTGAAGAAAGCTGAGCGCCGAAGAATCGATGCTTTTGAACTGTGGTGTTGGAGAAGACTCTTGAGAGTCCCTTGGACTGCAAGGAGATCCAACCAGTCCATTCTGAAGGAGATCAACCCTGGGATTTCTTTGGAAGGAATGATACTAAAGGTGAAACTCCAGTACTTTGGCCACCTCATGTGAAGAGTTGACTCATTGGAAAAGACTCTGATGCTGGGAGGGATTGGGGGCAGGAGGAGAAGGGGACGCCCAAGGATGAGATGGCTGGATGGCATCACGGACTCAATGAACGTGAGTCTGAGTGAACTCCGGGAGATGGTGATGGACAGGGAGGCCTGGCGTGCTGCGATTCATGGGGTCGCAAAGAGTCGGACACGACTGAGCGACTGAACTGAACTGAAGTTATAAGTTGATTGATACATGCTGCTTGTAAATTGAAGTTTCCTTGCACACAAATTTTTGCTCTCTACCTTTTTTCTCTATTGTCAGCAGTGTTTAATTGCTCACCATCATTACTATTTATTTTTATTCTTTAAACAATAACACAGGTATGTATGCACATGAGAACAGGAAAACTACATCACTGGTGATCATAATGAACTCTTCAGATTTCTTTTAGTTTTGATGTAATTAGATGTTTAAATCACTGAACATATTTCCATATTAAGGGAGCAAAAATATTTGTTAAAAGACATGGTAAGAGGTAGTAGTGATAGGCTAACTATATCAGATTATTGTTTGACTGTTTTAAAAGAGACCAAATAACAGTGATTAAGTAAGATAGAAGTTTTTTTTATTGTCATATGCATGGGATATGAGGGTGTTCTACATGAAGTACCCGAGGGACCAAAGTCCTTTCTATCTTGTTACTCTGTCTCCTCCTAAGACATTGCCCTTGTCTTGTGTGGCTGAAGACTGCTCATGACCTCGCTGTCTATGCTGCAGTTTTTCATCCACAGTGAAGAGGAAGGGGAGGTGTCTTTGTTCCAGCTGCTATAACAAAATATCATAGACTGGGTGGCTTATAAATTGCAATGTATTGCTCACAGTTCTGGAGGCTGGAATTCCCAGATCATGGTGCCTGGCATGACCCTCTTCTGGGTCCTAGATATCTTATTGTATGCTCACATCGCAGAAGGGGCTGGGGAGGTGGAGGAGTCTCTTTTGTAACAGCACTAACCCTCAAATAATGCAAATGAACTTATTCACGAAACAGAAACAATCTCACAGACATAGAAAACAAACTTATGTTTACCAAAGGGAAAGGGGGGGTGGGGTAAATTAGGAGTATGGGATTAACAGATACATACTACCGTATATAAAATAGACAAGCAACAAAGATTTACTGTGTACCACAGAAAACTATATTCAATATCTTCCAATAACCTATAAACAAAATAATAAAAAGAATATATATAGAGAGATTATGTGCATATATATACACATATATATACACATATATATGCATATATATATATATATCACTTTGCTGTACACCTGAAACTAACACAATATTGTGAATCAACTATACTTCACTTAAAATAATAAATTAAAAGAACTCTAATCTCATGCATAAGAACTCCATCCTCATGACCTAATCACCTCCTAGAGAGCCTTCCTTCTAACACCATCACATTAGGATTCAGCATGTGAAGTCTGGGGGGACACAACATTCAGACCCTAGCAGGAGGGTAAGCAATGACTTTGAAGAGCCAGACTCAGAAGTTGTACACACTGCTTTTTCTCCTAATCCATTGGCTAGAGCTTAGTCACCTGGCTGTGTCTAGCTGCATGGGAGTGAGTGAAAATGTAGTCATATTTGAGCAGTTATATAAGCAGCTAAGACTCAAGGGGTTCTGGATTCTGGGGGACAATTAGTAGTATCTATCATACTTATGAAAACAAATTGACTATTATCCTAGTCCATTGCTACCATAAAGGTATCTGATAAAATACATGGTATCTTAAGTGGATAAGGTGTTTTTTACATGGCTGCTTTTTCTGAAAGTCTCCACAAATGTAACTGTTCATTTAATTGCTCATTCGTGTCAGACTCTTTGTGACCCCATGGACTGTAGCCCGCCAGGCTCCTCTGTCCATAGGGATTCTCCAGGAAAGAATACTGGAGTGGATCGCCGTGCCCTCCCCCAGAAGATCTTTCCAACCCAGAGACTGAACCCAGGTCTCCTGCACTGCAGGTGGATTCTTTACCGACTGGGCCACGAGGGAAAACCTCTGTATTTACAGTCTTTCTTAAACATACCATTCGGGCTTCCCTGGTGGCTCAGATGGCAAAGCATCTGCCTGCAATGCAGGAGACTCAGGCTCAGTCCTTGGGTTGGGAAGATCCCCTGGAGGAGGAAATGGCAACCCACTCCAGTATTTTTGCCTAGAGAATTCCATGGACAGAGGAGCCCAGTGAGCTACAGTCCATGGTGTCAAAAAGAGTCAGACATGACTGAGTAACACTTAAATATACTATTAAACCATGGTCACAAAATTTTCAAAGTTCAACCAGACTGCAAAAGGCTGTTTGGGGGTTTATTTTGTTTTCGCTCTTGTTTCAGAGTTCTGATATTGTATATTTTCTATTTACATTACAGTTTCTTCAAACACATTTTTTTGTGGTTTTAATGAGCTATTGTGAATAACCTTCTTCTCTCTCTTTCCTTTCATCTCAGATTCCACCCCTCCTTGAGGTTCCCTTTGCTTCATTTTGTCTTTCCTCTTCCATCTCCCATTTTTCTACTTACATTGATCCTCTGGAACTCCTGAGATAAAGGGCGTGTCCTTCCTCGGATCTTAATTTTCCAAGATATCCTATTCCTTCCTTTTCCTTATTAAGATTTCAAGTGGGATCTTCGGGATTTAAATAGCACTTTCTCTTTTTCTTACTAGGGACATTTTTCCCCTTCTCATTTGCTTTTAAAGGCGCCTGTCCACCTTTCAGTTCAGTTCAGTCACTCAGTTGTGTCCAGCTATGTGACCACATGGACTGCAGTATGCAGGCTTCCCTGTCCTTCACCTTCTCCCAAAGCTTGCTCAAACTCATGTCCACTGAGTCGGTGATGTCATCCAACCATCTCCTCCTCTGCCATTCCTTCTCCTCCTGCCTTCAATCTTTCCCAGCATCAGGATCTTTTCCAATGGGTCACTTGTTCGCATCAGGTGGCCAAAGTATTGGAGTTTTAGCTTCAGCATCAGGGGGAAAGCTGATGCTTTCCTTCCAATGAATATTCAGGACTAATTTCCTATAGGATTGACTGGTTTGATCTCCTTGCAGTACACTTATCTGCTTTTAAATTTTTCAATATTTTTCTTTTCCAAACAGACATCGAATTCATTATCTTTTCTTATTAGATATCCTCTGACATTCTGCAGTTCCATGTTATTGTTTGGGTTCCCTTTATGAGTTCTTGTAGTTAGTTGCTATAATATTTTGTTCCTGATGAAGCTGTGGGGGTTAAAATATAAAATATATATATAAAAAATATGATCTTACACAACTGCTGCTTTAGTTAAGACAGGGATATTTGACAAACTTATGGAATTTTAAAAGAAGGCCCATTCCACATAGTTTATCTTTGAGATGAATATTCACCAGTGGGACCAATTGTGTATTACTTACTTAAAACATCTAACAGATACTATTGAGACCCTTGTATACAGTGGTGATAACCATGGCTCATCCCCTCTCATTTCTCATGTATGCATCCTTTTTACATCTCTATTTTAAGAATTTTGTGTCATGTGTTTCTTTCACTGAAGCCTATCTCAAGTCTCTACTGGAATTAGGTCAAGTATAGAAGATCAAATGAGGTGAATATTAGGGAAAGTCTCTCTTTAACCTCCTTGTTCAGAATCCTCAGTCCGTCACAAATCCTGACTTAACAGAAAGAATTGCAAACTTTTCCTCCAGCTTTCCCCCTGGTTTGATTCTTGCTCTCTCTGAATCTTGGTGTGTTCATTTGTCAAATAAAGTTAAGATTGCATCTTGTGTGACAGCCTCAGATGAAGTCAAGAGTTACTGCCCATAAAATACAATGACATGCTTCTTCACTAGAAAGTGTCTCCAACCTGGAGGATTAAACAAACAAACAAACAAACAAAAAAAAACAACTTAGGAGGTTAAAAAGAGAAGAACCAGGCAGGTGAGGTAAAAAGAGATCACTCAGCAACTTTAAAAGCAGAAGTACATTTCAGGCATGGAAAAAGTTACAGACTTGATCTCAGAATGAACATTTATCTTCCTGTAGAAATCATGGCACACAGGAGAAGTATGGGAAATGTTATTGTGTCTATAAGGGAATATATATTCTGTCACTTTCAGGCAGAGCTTGATGTTGATCTCTAGAAAATTTGCAAAATGTATTATTAAATATTGGGTTTACAAGAACTTAGAATGGTGTTCATGACTCTGGGATCAAGATAGCTAGTTGAGACACAGATTTCCCTCTTCTACCTTCCCAACTTGTACTGAAATTACAGGAAAAAATATAAGAAAAAAAGACAGGTTTCTGAGAGTGCTGAAGAAACAAATCCTAGGCAAAGACAGAAATATAGAGAAGGTTGCTATAGAGTCAAGAGCTGTCTTTTTCCATGAGATTTTCGTAGGGATACAAGCTTGAAATCAGCAAGGGTGAGGACAGGAAGTGGGTAGAGATCCAGCAGTAACGTTAATTAGAGGACTTTAAAAGAGCTGCACCAGTCATCTGTCCTCCCCGCCCCACCCCCACTCACGGGCATCTGTTTTGTGTGTACAAAATGCCTGGCTATTATATTTCTTCCCTAGATAAAGCCTGAGAGAATAGCACCTTCTGAAAAAAGTGGGTGGGTGTTTAGTGTGTGTGTGTATCGAGGGGAATGAAGTTTAACACAAGCTTTGGAGTCAAATGGAAGAGATGGCCTTTGGTAACTTCACAGACATTCACCATGGATAGAGAAGAAAAAAAAGAATATACGGAAGCCAGCGACACACAGGAGTAAAATAACCTAAAGTACTCTATTTCCAGAATAAAGTCTTCCTTATGTTCTTTCCAACTATAACGGAAGCCATCACACTGGAGCATTTCTGCTCGTTCATTTGCAAAGCTGTAGATATAACCTCTGACAGAGAGGAGCCTTCCCATCGAAAGTAACTTTTGAAACTCTCGAGGAATTCTATTGTACTTCCTGTATGTCATGAACTGAATAGTGTCCAGCCACCCTCCAGTTCATATTTTGAAGTCCTAACCCTGAGAACCTCAGAATGTAACTGTATTTGGAGACAGAGTCTTTGAATTAAGTTAAAATGAGGTCATTACGGCGAGCCTGAATTCAATATGACTAGTGACCCAAGAAGAGGAAATTTGGAGACCTAAAACCGGAGTAAAGATGATGCGAAGACACAGCGTGAAGGTAGCTAGTTGCAAGCCAAGGATAGAGGCCCCAAAACCAACTTCAAGGACTTCCCTGGGGGTCCAGTGGTTAAGAATTCACCTGCCAATGAAGGGGAACAGGTTCAGTTCCTGGTCTGGGAAGATCGCTCATGCAGAGGGGCGAATAAACCTTGCAGCGCCGCTACGGAGCCCTTGTGCCCTAGAGCCTGTCCTCTGCAGCCGGAGAAGCCAGGGCAGTGAGAAGCCCACACACGATGAAGAGGGGCTCGAGCTTGCTGCAGCTAGAGGCAGCCTGCCGAACACAGCAACGGAGACCCGCTGGAGCCACACGTAAATGAATGTTTCAAAAGACCCAACTTCTGTCCTTGGCAGATATTGCTTTAGTCAAGTGATCAAAGTTACATTAACGAGAGACCAATATCAACTCCCCCACAACCTCCCACCACCAGGCAAAGGACTAAGAAAAATAGAACTATTCTTTCTGTAAGTGTTTAATCCATATCCAATCACGAGGACAATTCAGACAAATCCATATCAAGCAGCATTCAGCAAAACCATTGATATAAAGAAATATCAATATCAGGAAAATGAAAGGCAGTAAAGTTGAGAAACTATTCTTCATAAAAGAGGATTAAAGGGACAGGGAAACAAAATTTAGTGTGTGGTCTTTGACAGAGTTCTGGGTCCTTATCAGGATAACAAAGGTTATTGGATATGGCTCATATAATAGATATTGTTATTAACATTTCCTGGTGATAACTGCATTTGGTTATTGTAGGATAATGTCTTTGTTCTTAGCTGATATAATCTGAAGTATTTGATATAAAAAGTATTGATGTTTGTGAGTAATTCTTAAAAGGCTCCAGCTATGATATATATATATATATATACACACATAAACATATATGTGTGTATATATATATGCATATAAATAGATACAAAACAAATGTGATGAAATTTTAATAATTAGTAAATCTGGGTGAAGGATATAAATGGTATTTCTTATGGCATTCTTGCAGCTCTTCTGGAGGTTTGCAAATGTTTGACATAAAATTGAGGGAAGGTTTAAAAGCTAACTCTTGGTGTAATTAGTGTGTTTAGTTGCTCAGCCATGTCTGACTCTTTGGACTCCCATGGACTATAGCCTGCTAGGCTCCTCTGTCCATGGAATTCTCCAGGCAAGAATACTGGAATGGGTTGCCATTCCCTTCTCCAGGGGATTTTCCTGACCTAGGGATTGAACTCAGGTCTCCCACATTGCAGGCAGACTCTTTACTATCTGAGGTACCAGGCAAACCCAACTCTTGGTGTAAAGGGAATAGAAAAAAATTAGCTTTTTTTTTTTTTTTCTTTCTATGGCAAAAATAGGGACTTGATACTTTCAGTTTAATTAAACAGAATGACGCACTAGTTTCATAGTAAGGCCAAGAAGGATTCTAGTGTCACTTGTACTACTAATGCCGCTTCCTGGTTGTATATCCAAAGGCAGATTGCTTAAATTTCTCATCTACAAAATGGAGATAACAGCAGTACATATGTATGATAGAGGCAGGTTGGCTGCCTAACCAGTATCCATTCCTAAATACTTTTTAACAGAATAGTAAATTTGATGACATTGGCAAGGTACTCCAGTTTGCAGCATACTTTGCCAGGGGGTCATGTTTGGATCGAGAGATGTGAGTGGGAGTTGTTTCATAAGGGCTTTGACAGGTGGCACACTTAGCCAACTGATACTTTTTTGCCTTTGCTCTTTCCTCTTCCTCTTGTTCCTTCCAAGGAAATGCATGCAATGGTTGGAGCTCCAGAGTATCTTGTGAACATGAAGTTGTGGGCTATATCTGCACCTGAAAGGAGATGGGTTGCTGGGGCCTGGTGAAGCTTCTCCACCAGCCTGGCATCACCTACCTTGGGACTTTGTTACACGCAAAGACACACCATTATTTAGTTAAGTCAAACTTATTTTGATTTTCTAACAAGTGCAGTCAAAAGCTATTCCTTATTTACATACTATCTTATAGCGTTATGAAGATTGATTTGATAATAGATATTTGATAATAGATCTAAAATGCATTGTACTGTTTTTAGTACACATAAAGAAGCCTGAGAGACATCTGGCCACTATTACATCATCAGTTTCATATAAAGGAGTGTCCTTTCCCATTGACATAGAGAGGGAATGGATGTTTCCTTCTCTCTAAAGCTTCCCTTTTAAAACATTCCTCCTAAGCTCAGGGAATACATATCAGTTCAGAGTTCTTCAAATATCTAGTCTATTTAAACATAATTCTGGCAATGATTAGCATAATCAGCCCCATATTTAAAATGAAGATATGAAATAGTTTTCTTGAACTGATACAACTAAATCATTTTTAGTGAATAATTGCTGTTCAAAGAGTCAGAATGATTTAAAATGTTATAAAAGTGATTACAAGTATGCTAGGTGAAGCGAAATATATATAAAATTTTGTATATATGTGATATATGGACTCAATAAATAAAAACTTAAATAATTTCAGTGTTTGCAAAGCCTGGCAAACTGGTTGAATAAATAATGTGATGTATGAAAAGGCAATTCTAGATTTCTTTTGCAATAAAATGGTAAATCAACATATACACGCATTAACTTGATTTTGAATGAAATAAGACTAGCATGTTGAATTCCAAAGCCAGAAATTATCTTTAAAAACCCATATACTGTTTATTGAACATAAAGAATAGCCAGTTTCCTGTTTAACTTATTAAGATATTATTTACTTAACATGTGTTACTGATATGTTACTTGGACGGTTACTTACTTAAGCAGCATAGCTACATATGCAGTAAGATGTTATCCATAACTGGATAGAATAGATCTCACAGAGTAATTCTTTCATGTTTCTATTCAGAGACTGGCTGTGGGAGTAAGAATCTATGTATTTAACAAAGTGTTGTGTGACTAGAAAACAAAATGCTTGGTGGTGGTGAAGTAGAATTCCTCTTAAGTTTCTAATACTTTATTAGTGAAGTCTTTGTAGCACACAGATATCACACGAATTTTTAAACTGTGGAGTCTGAGGATCCATTCCAAAGCATATAATACTTTCACTTTTGCACATAATGAAAATTCATAACTGAACCAAAGAATTATATGGAAAACAAATGTATACTGAATGCCAAGGAAGGGCCGAGCCCTACGCACATTTATCTTTTCACTCTTCATAATAACCCTATGGGGTGGGTATGATTATTCCCATTTGTTTGGTTGGAAGAACTATATCAGTCAGGGTTTTAGCAGGAAGCAGATGGGACCCTTGCAACAGGATAAATCAAGGTTGACTTAATAAAGGGACTCTTTATGAAAGTCCTCAGGGTGAGGAACCCACAGAGGGTAGTGCAGTCTTCTAAGGCTGGTCATTACAGAGCTATTCCCACACTCAAACTCAAAGGACAAGGGGAGGAAGTGGGAGTGGGCACTGGAACCTGGAAGGAGACTGGTGGAGCATGATGCCTTGAGAGATGTTGTGACCTTTTAATTAAATGACAGGGTTGACTGGAGGGACTCTGCAGAAAGGGAGCTGGAGAGTGAATACTGAACCTGATTTCCTCCTGCCAGTTTTCTGCCAGACTCCACATACTAGAGCTTAATGAGAAGCCAGTGGGCAAGGTCATCTGATGACAGTGTCCCTGGAGGTCAGCCTCCTGTGAAAGAGAATGGAGTGGAGGAGTGGGTAGTACATCTGGGTGAACAAGAAGAAGGTGTCCAGCTCAGGAACTGAAGCTCAAAGAGGTTAGGCTCTGTTAGAAGTCATACATTTGTAAGACTTCATAAGACTTCAATTGGAAATCAAGTATGACTTTCAAAGCTTTATTATTCCCATTATACCAAGTGCCAGCTCCTATCATTTTGAAGACAAAGAGTGTAGTTATATTTTTAATGTCTTATCTAATCATTATGTTTCTCAATAGAAAGTGATATAAAGTCTTAATATGTCTATGTGGATGCATCTATTTCTTTCATAAACTATCACAAGAAGAAAAGAATGCAAAAGGCCATGGTTTATATTACTTTGAAAATATTCCACACAGGGAAAGAACAGATAAATTTTCTGTGGACATAAGTAGCATAAGTCCAGATGATTGACACATGGAACAATTGCTTCATTCTTTCAATCATTTATTTGATTCTCCTTTATTGCATCAGTCTCTAGAATCATTAAAATTCAAAAGGTTGCAAACCAGTATCTTTAGAAGAAGGCTATCATTACTAGTTTGTTAAGGTCCCAACCAATAATAGGGAATCTATTTTTTTTTCTTTTTTTTGCATCTTGAAAAATGGTTTCAAAATGCCCAAAAGAAAAACCAATTTTGAAAAGTAATAAAATTGCAAGTCAGGGGATAATTTTCCTTCTTTATGAGCATCTGTCAATATCACTGATAACTTCAGTGAAACTGAAATGAAATGCTCACCATTTGCAGGAACCATTTAAACATGCATCTCACTTTTACAAACTTCCATCAGACAAAGGACTTTTCCTCAAACACTACCAGAGCCATCGTCTGGAAATATGAGAATACAATCATGGTTCTGGTCTTCTATGACACTGAAAGTTGTATTTAATTAATAGAGTGATTGAGGGTACAGGTGCTGGTTTTGTTAAATAATTCCCTAAGTGAATCATTTAACCTCTTAAAGGAATGGCTTGCTTTTTTTTTATTCCCAGAGTTTATAGTTCACCATCAATTATTTTTTTAAATAATTGGTTGATATAAACAGTGGTAGCATTAGAAATAATACTATTCCAAATGTAAAATCCAACTATTTATAGCTAAAGTTTCATTCCAGTTCATGTTAAATTCTGTATGTTATTCAACAAGAATGACTAATAATCAGAATAACAATATGACTAATATAACTAATATAACTAATATAACTAATAACAAGAATGACTAATAAAGAATGAGAATAATTTTTGAAATTACTAGAATATTTGTAAAATGTTAAAAAAAAAGAGTATTTGTAAACTCAGCAGCAGTGGCCACAGGACTGGAAAAGGTCAGTTTTCATTCCAATCCCAAAGAAAGGCAATGCCAAAGAATGTTCAAAATACCACACAAAGGGAAAACAATGGAAACGGTGAGAGACTTTATTTTTGGGGGTGGGAGGCCTCCAAAATCACTGCAGATGGTGACTGCAGCCATGAAATTAAAAGTCACTTGGTCTTTGGAGGAAAAGCTATGATCAACCTAGATAGCATATTAAAAAGCAGAGACATTACTTTACCAACAAAGATCTATCTAGTCAAGGCTATTGTTTTTCCAGTTATCATGTATGGATGTGAGAGTTGGACTATAAAGAAAGCTGAGTGCTGAAGAATTGATGCTTTTGAACTGTGGTGTTGGGAAAGACTCTTGAGAGTCCCTTGGACTGCATGGAGTCCATCCTAAAGGAGATCAGTTCTAGGTGTTCATTGGAAGGAATGATGTTGAAGGTGAAACTCCAATACTTTGGCCACCTGATGCAAAGAACTGACTCCTTGGAAAAGACCCTGATGCTGGAAAAGATTGAAGGTGGGTGGAGAAGGGATGACAGAAGATGAGATGGTTGGATGGCATCACTGACTTGATGGACATGAGTCTGAGCAAGCTCTGGGAGTTGGTGATGTACAGGGAAGCCTGGCGTGCTGCATTCCATGGGGTTGCAAAGAGTCAGAGAGGACTGAGTGACTGAACTAAACTGAAAATGTTAGTAACATGGACCTGCTGACATCTCTGCAAACACTTCTGTTCTACTCAAGCAATTCGGCTAAATTGTATTCACAGATTTTAGTTAAAGTTGACTCTAACTGTGATTCAATAAAAGTATTAATTTATATATATACTATGACTTCTCATAAGAGACCAATTATAGACAATTTGAGTACATAGAGACTACAAAGAATCTTTTAGATAGTGTATTGTATTTTAACCTTACTATCATTTTTTGGTTGGATGGAAAGAAAGGAAAAAAAAAATGTGTTTCTCTGAACAAGGGACATTAGTGTCTCTTTTTATTTACTAAATATTAAGAATCGGCATAAAGCAGAATCCTTAATATGTATTGGCTTGTCTGGGTTCAAACCTCAGCTCTGCTACTCACGGTGTAGTAATTGTACCTACTCCACTGGTATCTGTGAAGAGTAAGCAAGTTAAGTGTTTCTCAAGCAGGGACCACTGGTGGCTCAGACAGTAAAGTGTCTGTCTAGAATGTGGGAGACCCGGGTTCAATCCCTGGGTCGGGAAGATCCCCTGGAGTAGGAAATGGCAATCCACTCCAGTACTATTGCCTGGAAAATCCCATAGACAGGGGAGCCTGGTAGGTTACAGTCCATGGGGTCACAAAAAGTCGGACACGGCCGAGTGACTTTTCTTTCACTTTCCTTTCACTTTCAAGTGGCTCCATGGTAAAGAGTCACCTGCCAGTGTAGGAGATGCGGGTTCAATACCTGGGTCAGGAAGACCCCCTGGAGAAGGAAATGACAATTCACTCCAGTATTCTTGCCTGGGAAATCCTATGGCCATAAGAGTCTGGCAGGCTACAGTCCATGGGGTCGCAAAAGAGTTGGACACGACTTAGGGATGAAACAACAAACTAACAAAATGAGTTAGTGTCTGTGGAGCTCTGAAAATAGAGTCTGTTACATAGGAGGCTTTCAGTAACTTTCACAGTTACATGCTGCTGCTGCTGCTGCTAAGTCACTTCAGTTGTGTCTGACTCTGTGCGACCCCATAGACGGCAGCCCACCCGGCTCCCCCATCCCTGGGATTCTCCAGGCAAGAACACTGGAGTGGGTTGCCATTTCCTTCTCCAATGCATGAAAGTGAAAAGGGAAAGTGAAGTTGCTCAGTCATGTCCGACTCTTAGTGACCCCATGGACTGCAGCCCACCAGGCTCCTCCATCCATGGGATTTTCCAGGCAAGAGTACTGGAGTGGGGTGCCATTGCCTTTTCCGACAGTTACATGATATATGGTTCAGTTCAGTTCAAGTCAGTTCAGTCGCTCAGTCGTGTCCGACTCTTTGCGACCTCATGAATCGCAGCATGCCAGGCCTCCCTATCCATCACCATCTCCCGGAGTACACTCAGACTCACGTCCATCGAGTCCGTGATGCCATCCAGCCATCTCATCCTCGGTCGTCCCCTTCTCCTCCTGCCCCCAATCCCTCCCAGCATCAGAGTCTTTTCCAATGAGTCAACTCTTCGCATGAGGTGGCCAAAGTACTGGAGTTTCAGCTTTAGCATCATTCCTTCCAAAGAAATCCCAGGGTTGATCTCCTTCAGAATGGACTGGTTGGATCTCCTTGCAGTCCAAGGGACTCTCAAGAGTCTTCTCCAACACCACAGTTCAAAAGCATCGATTCTTCGGCGCTCAGCTTTCTTCACAGTCCAACTTTCACATCCATACATGACCACAGGAAAAACCATAGCCTTGACTAGGCGGACCTTAGTCGGCAAAGTAATGTCTCTGCTTTTGAATATACTATCCAGGTTGGTCATAACTTTTCTTCCAAGGAGTAAGCGTCTTTTAATTTCATGGCTGCAGTCACCATCTGCAGTGATTTTGGAGCCCAAAAAAATAAAGTCTGACACTGTTTCCACTGTTTCCCCATCTATTTCCCATGAAGTGATGGGACCGGATGCCATGATCTTCGTTTTCTGAATGTTGAGCTTTAAGCCAACTTTTTCGCTCTCCTCCTTCACTTTCATCAAGAGGCTTTTTAGCTCCTCCTCACTTTCTGCCATAAGGGTGGTGTCATCAGCATATCTGAGGTTATTGATATTTCTCCCGGCAATCTTGATTCCAGCTTGTGTTTCTTCCAGTCCAGCGTTTCTCATGATGTACTCTGCATATAAGTTAAATAAGCAGGGAGACAATATACAGCCTTGACGTACTCCTTTTCCTATTTGGAACCAGTCTGTTGTTCCATGTCCAGTTCTAACTGTTGCTTCCTGACCTGCATACAGATTTCTCAAGAGGCAGGTTAGGTGGTCTGGTATTCCCATCTCTTTCAGAATTTTCCACAGTTTATTGTGATCCACACAGTCAAAGGCTTTGGCATAATCAATAAAGCAGAAATAGATGTTTTTCTGGAACTCTCTTGCTTTTTCCATGATCCAGCAGATGTTGGCAATTTGATCTCTGGTTCCTCTGCCTGTTCTAAAACCAGCTTGAACATCAGGGAGTTCACGGTTCACATATTGCTGAAGCCTGGCTTGGAGAATTTTGAGCATTACTTTACTAGCGTGTGAGATGAGTGCAATTGTGCGGTAGTTTGAGCATTCTTTGGCATTGCCTTTCTTTGGAATTGGAATGAAAACTGACCTTTTCCAGTCCTGCGGCCACTGCTGAGTTTTCCAAATTTGCTGGCATATTGAGTGCAGCACTTTCACAGCATCATCTTCCAGGATTTGAAACAGCTCAACGGGAATTCCATCACCTCCACTAGCTTTGTTCTTAGTGATGCTTTCTAAATGGCACTTTATTGCCCATACTTCTGGTATGAGATACAATTGACATACCCCTTTTTAATATAGCAATTTATAGACTTCATATGGACTTCCCTGGAGGCTCAGACAGTGAAGATCTGCCTGCAGTACAGGAGTCCTGGGTTTGATCCCTGGGTAGCGAAGATCCCCTGGAGAAGGGAATGGCTACCCACTCCAGCATTCTTGCTTGGAGGATTTCATGGATGGAGGAGCCAGAGTTTTTTCCCAAAGCTTATATATATATATAAAAAATTATTACAAGGAAGTTAGCATTTTAATTTGCAGTTGTGTATTGCTGTTGTTTTCATAATTGAAGAACAGAGAAATCAGAAAGGTTTTTAGAGGGTTGGAAGGGGAAAGAAGATGAGATAATATAGTTTTGCAGCTAAGAAACCTGTTTTATTCTAACCTTGGCCATTAATTAACTGTATCATTTTTGGGAAAATCACTTAATCTCTTGGGTCTCCATCCCATTAACTATGAAATGGACATAATGATACCCTTGACATAATGCATATGCTCCTACTTAATGTGATCTTTTCACTGTAGACCATTTACATCCACGTTTTGTATCTCTAAGTGCCTGGAAACATTTAATCCCTTTCTTAGACTTTGGATTGTCTAGAGAGTAGCAAACTTCCTGTTACATTTCCATCCTTTAGGCCAAATGAGTGGAGAACAAGAAAATGGCCTCAGAGAAAGAGGCCTGCAGAATCATTTTCATTGCAACTAGGAAAGTGTTAGATTGTTCTGATGTGTGACATGAAGGGGCTATCTAGCCAGGCAGGCACAGCGACCTCGCAGGCAGACCCTGCTTGGTTAACCTTGCTGGACACAGTCCCTGCTCACTTCATTAGCGCAAAGTTCATTCTGATCTGGGAGTCCCACGCCAAGAACACAGTTCATTCCCCTTCTGATTCAAAACACCTGGACTCCTTTGGCCAGAGGCCACATCCTGGGGCTGGCTCATCTCCGAGTGGCGACCTGGGTCTTGCCTAAGCCTTCACCGCAACAGCAAACACACCACAAGGAAAGATTAATTTTTGTGGAATGAGGCCAAGTAAAGCAAACATAACTGAGAATCTAAAATATTAAAAACCTATTAGCTGGGACAGTGAGGAGCCCACATTAGCCCTGAAGTAAGAAACGTGCCCAATTAGAGAAGCAAGAGCTATTAAGAGCAAGCTGAGCTAGTGGGAATGAGAGCAAAGTTCCTTGCAAGGATAAGTGATTGTAGCACAACATTGCCAGAGCTTAGTTAGATGAATAAAAACACCCATTTTTGTTTCCATGTTGATACTTTTCTATTGATGCTGTTCCTATGACCGTAATGATGGATAAAACAACCCCATCCTGAGAGTTTCAGCTGCAACTGTAGGGCTGTGAGATGTGTTCACTGACTTAACTTGATGAAGACATAGACAATGAAAGAAAGGGAGTGTGAACATAGGTTTGTTAGTACCTGTGGGTTTTCAACTGGATGTTTGTCTTCTTAGCTTGCGATGCATATAGAATTTATCGCATGATTATTTTCTAGTTTGTGTTTTGTTCATCCTTGAGCTCTTTACCACTGCTCTCTTCTTCCTGCCTCCCATCCCAGTTTTTCTTGTCCCCTCCAGACGCTAGAGAGGAAAAGCAAAAACGGGTGGTGGCGTTCCAGTTGGTGCTGCAGCTCTACCAAAGTTTCATCACAGGTTCTCTTCCGTTGTTGAGCTTCTCTCTCTCTCTCTCTCTCTTTTTTTTTTTGGACCATGCATACCACGTGGGTTGTGGGATCTTAGTTCCCTGACCAGGGATCAAACTGAGCCCCTGGCAGTGAAAGCACTGAGTCTTCACCATGGATTGCCAGAAGATTCCCTCAACGAGTATTTTCTTCAGCACCCCTCTGTCAGGCATGGTGCTGGGCACTGCAGAGACAAATGGGTCTTCATTTTAACTGAACGGTACATAAGGACCTTTGTCACACCTTGGGGTTGGCTACCTGGCTTCTCATAGACACTGTTCCTCACTCAAACAAGGACAGAATGCCTACGTTAGCCCTAATGTAACTTATAATATAGTTATTTGTTAGTTGTACTGATGGTACAATTATAGAAGAAGAAATAGAGGAAGGTAATGGCTCAAATATGATTTCTTTTTGTTTTTGTTTAGTTCGCCAAGTCATGTCCAACTCATTTTGTGATCCCATAGACAATAGGTCTCCAGGTTCCTCTGTCCATGGGATTTTCCAGGCAGGAATACTGGAGTTGGTTGCCATTTCCTTCTCCAGGGGATCTTCCCAACTCAGGAATCAAACACCTATACCTTGCATTGGCAGGCAGATTCTTTACCACTGAGCCACCTGGGAGCCCATGATTTCTTTAGCATTTTAATACATTTAGTTTTCTATAAAAATTGACTGCTGATATTACCCTTTTCATCACAAAGATATTATAAAACTTTCCAAGAAGATGTTATTCTCCTATATCAGAAGCATGACAAACCAAAAATTTTTGGCTAGGACACAGAACAACTAATGAAAGAAATGTAAAAGAAATGTTTTATAATGTAGAGGGAAAGAAGTAAACGTTTACTATAACCTCAGATATGCAGATGACACCACCCTTATGGCAGAAAGTGAAGAAAAACTAAAGAGCCTCTTGATGAAAGTGAAAGAGGAGAGTGAAAAAGTTGGCTAAAGCTCTACATTCAGAAAACTAAAATCATGGCATCCAGTCCCATCACTTCATGGCAAATAGAGGGGGAAACAGTGGCTGACTTTATTTTTTGGGGCTCCAAAATCACTGCAAATGGTGATTGCAGCCATGAAATTAAAAGACGCTTACTCCTTGGAAGGAAAGTTATAACCAACCTAGGTATAATATTAAAAAGCAGAGACATTACTTTGCCAGCAAAGGTCTGTCTGGTCAAAGCTATGGTTTTTCCAGTGGTCATGTGTGGATGTGAGAGCTGGACTATAAAGAAAGCTGAGGACTGAATAATTGATGCTTTTGAACTGTGGTGTTGGAGAAGAATCTTGAGAGTCCCTTGGACTGCAAGGAGATCCAACCAGTCCTTCCTAAAGATCAGTCCTGAATGTTTGTTGGCAGGACTGATGTTGAAGGTGAAACTCCAATCCTTTGGCCACCTGATGAGGAGAGCTGACTCATTTGAAAAGACCCTGATGCTGGGAGGGATTGGGGGCAGGAGGAGAAGGGGATGGCAGAGAATGAGATGGTTGGATGGCATCACCAACTCAATGGACATGAGTTTGAGTAGGCTCCAGGAGTTGGTGATGGACAGGGAGGCCTGCGTGCTGTCAGGTTCATGGGGTCACAAAGAGTCGGACACGACTGAACTACTGAACTGAACTGAACCAAGTTTCAGGTACAATGCTTTATACTAATGTTCTTCTGTGGGTGGATAAGAGTCAGACTTCTGTGGTGGTTAATATATGGTTCTATACCAGTTGGAAATATTAATAACTGCTGCTCTGAGCTCCTTGAATATGTCCTTCCATTTCTGTTTGTAGGGATATCACCCCACCCAAATTTACTCAAACACCACCCGAGTTCACGTCCCACTGACAATAGGGAGAGCAAGTCTCAGAGTGTTTCAGTGACTTGCTGGGGGGTCGGGGCTGAGGCAAAGATAACTAGAGGCTGGGCTCAACTGTAAGTCCAGATATGGCTCCAAGTCTTTCTCACTAAGCACACTACCTCTTGCAGCAGTGGAGTGGGGGCCACAGAGATTCAAGAGAAGCCACAGAGCACTCTCTTTGCTTTTGCTGGCTGCTTTTCTCCTCACAATGTGGCATGTGCATGCATGCTAAGCTGCTCCGTCATGCCTGACTCTTTGTGACCAGATGGACTCCAGGCTCCTCCATTCTTGGGTTTCTCCAGGCTAGAATACTGGAGCAGGTTGCCGTGCCCTCCTCTAGGGAATCTTCCCAACCCAGGGGATCGTCCCAACCCAGGGGTGGAACCTGTGTCTACATCTCCAGCATTGGCAAGCAGGTTCTTTACCACTAGCACCACCTGGAAGGCACACAAAGTGTTACAGCAGCTATTAATTCTGAGGATTTAACTGGTGCCTCTTCACATGTAAAGAACATGCATAGAATGAGAGACTACGAAAAGCAAGGATGCACCTGAGAAGGAAGTGCTATGTAGAAAAGACAGCGAGTTCTAATAACAAATGTGCACTGCTTTCCTAACAGGAAGTTGCCTGCATGTAAAAAGGCAAGTTTTGTTTAATAACAGAATTATGGAAACTAAAATGCCCATCAATAGGGAGTGCTTGAAAAATCCAATGGACCTCCCAAGAGTGAAATGTTATTCAGCTCTGAAAAAAGATGGGGTAGATCTCTGTGATACGAAAATGTGCCCAGTAGAAAGTAAATGTGTGGTTTGCTGTGCTATGCTTAGTTGCTCAGTCATGTCCGAATCTTTGCGACCCCATGGACTGCAGCCTGTCAGGCTCCTCTGTCTATGGGGATTCTCCAGGCAAGAATAGTGTAGTTGCCATGTCCTCCTCCGGGGGATCTTCCCAACCCAGGGATTGAGCCCAGGTATCCTGCAGCTCCTGCACTACCGGCAGATTCTTTACTGCTGGGTCACCAGGAAAGCCCATGACTGTCATATGATTCAACTATTTCATGCCTAAATATTTAAACAGGAGAAATGAAAGTGTATGTCCATTCAAAGACAAAAATATTTATTGCTGTTTTATTTCAAATTGTCAAAGACTGGAAAGAACTCAAATATCTAGAAATAAGTAAATGGATGCTGTATCCATATAATAGAATACTACACATTAATAAAAAGGAATGAACTGTACAACATGCATGAATCTCAAAATAATTATGTTGTGTGAAAGAAAACAAAGAAATTACATACTGTATGGTTTCATTTATGTAAAAGTCTAGAAATTGAAAACTAATCTGTAGCGACAGAGAACAGACTAGTGGCTGCTTTGGAAGGAGGAGGGACAGAGGAAAGAGGAAATGCAAAGAGGCTAAAGGTAAATTTTAGCAGGGGAATGAACATTTTCATTGTCTTTGTTTTGATGATGGCTTGACTTGTATGTACATGTTTAAAAATGCATAGAATTGTATACTGTGTGTAGTTAGTTGTATGCCAACTATATTTAAATAAAGCTGTTTTAAAAAGAAAACATGAGCAGAATTTAAGGGAACTCTAAACTGTCTTTTGGCAGAGAAGTAGACCACTGCTTACTTTTCTCAGAAAATTTGTAAATACAAAGTGGGAGTGAAAGGTGGGGCTGGAAGGCTAGAGAATATTTTCAAAGTCTTAGAGATTCGAATCTGAGTATGTCCTGAAACAAAGAAGGATCTGAATGGGTATTAAAGATTCCAATTATTTTATGAAAATCCTACCTTTGCCCACTGATATGACTTTGAGTAAATGCCTGAGAACATTCAGCTTGTAATTGGATAATTAAAAGAATACTCTGAGTTTGTATCTGAGGAAGGATGTGTTTGGCTACAAACAGTCAGATTGGCAATTGGATCTCTCAGGATATTTTAAAGATTATTTATTATTTGATTTCTTTAATTTTGATAAATACAGAATAGGAGTTGTTAGCAGCACACTTTCCTCTTCATAAGATTGCATTTCACCATACCTGTTTTTTTTTCCTTTTTTTTGTAGGATTCTTTAATGTCTTACCACCAGCTGAGACAGATGGTGTCTTAAAGCTTTGGTTGGAATAGTTCAATCATTTGTTTTTCTCAAACACAATGTTAATGAGCTTTGCTGAGAGAAGAGCTCCCCAACATATTAGGCTCTCAAGGCATCAACCAGAAAACAGCTCTACTTCAATTTTTTCCAACAAATTTTAGAGAGAAAAGAAAGTGTTTCTTTCCCATGTTACTTCTCCTATTCCTCTGTATCATGCCCTCAGACAAAGATGAATTCATTTCAACTTCTGTGGTATTAGAGACCTGAAACAGGTGCTAATGGCAGAGGTGATGATTTCATCCCATGTGGAAGATAGCCTTGGAAAATAGCAAAAGTCAGTGTGGCTTCAGTAGCAGTGATAGTCTATCCTTCATTTCTGAGAGTTTTCTTACTGGGATCCCATACAGAAAACTGATACAGCATTCAAGGTCATAATGTAAGGTTGGGAGCAGTGACTAGAATTTATACAGGTCACAAGACTGATAAATATGACGGTTAAGCAATGCTGATTTCTTTCACATTTATCTCCAGAGATATCACCCGCTGATAATCTGTAAAAAACAAAGTAATTTATGAGAAGTTCATCACTGGCTACCAGGCCAAGTCATTTTCACAGCTTTTAACATATAGCCAATGGCTTCTAAATGCTCCTTGTTAAAGAGCTCAGTTCTCAACGGGAGGGAATTGTTGCTCACACCTTGCAGCCAAGACATACAGCTTTCTCAGTGAACTTGTAACCAGTTCAAATGGGGAAGTACCTTCAGGTGAAATTTGCAAGGAAGAGGAAATTCCTTGATGCATAAAATCCGCCTTTATAGGGATTACTATTACGTTGAGAAGCTCTTTGTCACAGCCCTACATTTTCAAAAATAATTGTGCCCTTGTTGCCCCAGAAGACTCTAAGACACTTAATCCAGGCAAGCAAGCTAGTGCTAGTGTTGTGCCCAAGTTGTGAAATCTCCCAATGACCACCAAGGAGCTGGTCGCCGCCACCACTAAGTCGCTTCAGTCGTGTCCGACTCTGTGCGACCCCATAGACGGCAGCCCACCAGGCTCCCCTGTCCCTGGGATTCTCCAGGCAAGAACCCTGGAGTGGGTTGCCATGTCCTTCTCCAAGGAGCCGGTATCTGATGCAAAAACAAGAGTTTTTATTACCAAGCTCGAGCTGGGGCTCCCACCGTTACTGACGCAGCGGTTAAGGAGAGGAGCCCCGAGTTCTGGGTTACACTGCTTATATAGGGAATATTCAGGTGAAAGGGTAACAAAGAGGGTGTTCAGGCTGAAGGACTACTGATTGGTTACCGTCTTCTATAGGGTTGTGTGTGGATTTCTGATTTTTTTTTTTCACTTCCACGGTAAATCATTACTTCCAAGGTAAATAACAAAGGTAAATCACTACTTCCAAGGTAAATCACAAAGGTAAATCATTACTTCCAAGGTAAATCACAAATTCTTGAACTTAAAGTCAGGAGGTTTAACCTAAGGGCTGATTGGCTCCTGCACAGTGGGGCAAGTTTAGGCAATATCCAAAGTCTAAGTCTGTTTGCCCAGAACCTTTACAAAATGGAGCTCTTTTACAAGATGGAGTAGCTTAGGCTCTTCACTAGTGTTTTTCAGTTCTGGCTCAGAGACCTGTCACCAAGGCTGGCTTCTGGGTGTAAGCAGCTGCAAGGAACTGGCTCTAGGGTGCAATAGGTCAGAATTATAATAGATAATGAGACTATAATATGCAAGAAGAAAAGAGGAGTAGGAAGAGGTATGAAGAAGGGACCAAATTTGGCCTCTGGGGATATCTGTAACAAGAGGATTTCCCACTCTGGGACTGAGCATGGAACCTTGTCACTTTGTGGGACTGGGGCAGTGTCATTGCAACAAAAGATATTTCCTTCCCAAAGAATTTCCTCCCTCTTGTCAGGTCCTAAAAAATAACTTATACATATGCTTCAAGACATACAGAGCATTATTTTCATATATACTTGCCATAAATCCTCATAGCTAGGTTGTATTAAGTGCCGTTGTTACCCTAATTTGTGTTTCTCAGGTGGCGCTGGTAACCCACTAAAAAGCAGAATGGTGATTTGAGGATGGAAGGCTCCCCATTTTCACAGCTGAAGGCTAACAACAACAGCAACAACAGCAAAAACTGGCCTGCTAATGCAGGAGACTTAAGAGACAAGGGTTTGAGTCCTGGGTTGGGAAGATCCCCTGGAGGAGGGCATGCCAACCCACTCAGGTATTCTTGCCTGGGAAATCCCATGGGTAGAGGAGCCTGGGGGCTATAGTTCATAGGATAGCAAAGAGCTGGACGTGACTGAAGCAACTTGGCGAGCATACATGCATGCACGCACTTCACCCTAATTTGCATAGGAGGGTTCCAGATTGTTATATTAAGTCAGGGTACATGCCCAGAGAGTGGCAGAGCATCAATTTGAGCCTGTATTCTCATGTCAATCTCAATTACTCTGTTAATTGTTTGGTTTAATATTATACCATCCTGGAGAGATAGATTCACTTTTAGAACTTACTACAGAAATGAGATGCCAAGTAATGAGGTTACTCCTGAGAAGAAATGTAGCCTGATGGTTGCTGTTTTTGCTATTCAGTCCCTAAGCTGGGTCTGACTCTTTGCCACTCCGTGGTCTGCAGCACACCAGGTTTCCCTGTGCTTCATTATCTCCCCGAGCTTGCTCAAACTCATGTCCATTGAGTTGGTGATGCTACCTATCTCATCCTCTGCCACCCTCTTCTCCTTTTCCCAGCTTCGGGGTCTTTTCCAGTGAGTTGGCTCTTTGCATCAGGTGGCCAAAGTATCAGAGCTTGAGCTTCAGCTTCAACACAGTCCTTCCTGTGTATATTCAGGGTTGATTTCCTTTAGGACTGACTGGTTTGATCTCCTTGCTCTCCAAGGGACTCTCAAGAGTCTTATCTAGCACCACAATTACAAAACATCAGTTCTTCAATGCTCAGCCTTCTTTATGGTCCAACTCTCATATCTGTACATGACTACTGGAAAAATCATAGTTTTGACTATTCGGAACTTTGTTGGCAAAGTGATATCTCTGCTTTTTAATATGCTGGCTAGGTTTGTCATAGTTTTCCTTCCAAGGTGCAAATGTCTTAATTTCATGGCTGCAGTCACAATCCACAGTGATTTTGGAGCCCAAGAAAATAAAATCTGCTTTCACTTTTTCCACTTCTATTTGGCATGAAGTGATGGAACCAGGTGCCATGATCTTAGTTTTCTGAATGTTTTAAGCCAGCCTTTTCACTCCCCTCATTCACCCACAGTTCAGTTCAGTCACTTAGTAGTGTCCGACTCTTTGCGACCCCATGAATCACAGCATGCCAGGCCTCCCTGTCCATCACCAACTCCTGGAGTTCACCCAGACTCATTGAGTTGGTGATGCCATCCAGCCATCTCATCCTCTGTCATCCCCTTCTCCTCCTGCCCCCAATCCCTCCCAGCATCAGAGTCTTTTCCAATGAGTCAACTCTTCGCATGAGGTGGCCAAAGTACTGGAGTTTCAGCTTTAGCATCATTCCTTCCAAAGAAATCCCAGGGCTGAGCTCCTTCAGAATGGACTGGCTGGATCTCCTTGCAGTCCAAGGGACTCTCAAGAGTCTTCTCCAACACCACAGTTCAAAAGCATCAATTCTTCAGCACTCAGCCTTCTTCACAGTCCAACTCTCACATCCATACATGACCACAGGAAAAACCATAGCCTTGACTAGACGGACCTTAGCTGGCAAAGTAATGTCTCTGCTTTTGTATATGCTATCTAGGTTGGTCATAACTTTTCTTCCAAGGAGTAAGCGTCTTTTAATTTCATGGCTGCCGTCACCATCTGCAGTGATTTTGGAGCCCAAAAAAATAAAGTCTGACATTGTTTCCACTGTTTCCCCATCTATTTCCCATGAAGTGATGGGACCGGATGCCATGATCTTTGTTTTCTGAATGTTGAGCTTTAAGCCAACTTTTTCGCTTTTCTCATTCACTTTCATCAAGAGGCTTTTTAGTTCCTCTTCACTTTCTGCCATCAGGGTGGTGTCATTTGCATATCTGAGGTTATTGATATTTCTCCCGGCAATCTTGATTCCAGCTTGTGCTTCTTCCAGCCCAGTGTTCTTCATGATGCACTCTGCATATAAGTTAAATAAGCAGGGTGACAATATGCAGCTTTGATGCACTTCTTTCCCTATTTGGAACCAGTCTGTTGTTACATATCCAGTTCGAACCTGCATATGGATTTCTCAACAGGCAGGTCAGGTGGTCTGGTATTCCCATCTCTTTCAGAATTTCCCACAATTTATTATGATTCACACAGTCAAAGGCTTTGGCATAGTCAATAAGGCAGAAATAGATGCTTTTCTGGAACTCTCCTGCTTTTTTGATGATCCAGCGCCTGGAGTTCAAATCCAAGTTCTATCCACTCACTACTGTGTCATCTTAGGCAATATTCTTAAACCTTAGTACTGTTGTTTATTTCAGGGAGTTACAGTGAGAATTAATGAGTTAACAAGCACAAAGCACTTAGAACAGTGCCTGGCACCTTCTAAAGGCTCCCTATTAGTTCTCTCCACAGCAGCAAACAGCATTGTTACCATAATTGATGCCTATTATTAGAGTAACTGAAAGCATTTATATAGTACTGTTGTTTATTTCAGGGAGTTACAGTGAGAATTAATGAGTTAACAAGCACAAAGCACTTAGAACAGTGCCTGGCACCTTCTAAAGGCTCCCTATTAGTTCTCTCCACAGCAGCAAACAGCATTGTTACCATAATTGATGCCTATTATTAGAGTAACTGAAAGCATTTATTACATTTCTTCCAGCTCTGTGGGAATAAAAATTAGGTCTGAATGGCATGCTTTTATGTTGATTTGAATCCTGCCAGGAATATATTAGGCACTGGAGAGCTGCATTACTCTGATAAACTCTTATTTCCAGTCTCAGCCAATACTTTAAAAACCAGGAAATGTATGTTCATTTTCTAATGTATCTTATTACATCTCCCAACCTTATATTTAGGGATTACTGGACTCATTCATACTATTCTGAGTTCTGTACTACTTGAGATGACAACAGGTGTGAATGTTCAATTCTAAAGATACACGTGTATAACTTCCCTACTGGTACTTTCCCCGTCTGTTTATCTTCTATCTTTCTTGGGGTTCAATTGTTGAATGTCTCTTCTCTAGCTTCATCTGCTTCCTGATAGTTCTTATCTAGTCATATGACTTTAAATGCCAATGCTATGCTGCTGCTGCTGCTGCTAAGTCACTTCAGTCGTGTCCGACTCTGTGTGACCCCATAGAAGGCAGCCCACCAGACTCTCCCGTCCCTGGGATTCTCCAGGCAAGAACACTGGATTGGGTTGCCATTTCCTTCTCCAGTGCATGAAAGGGAAAAGTGAAAGTGAAGTCGCTCAGTCATGTCAGACTCTTCGTGACCCCATGGACTGCAGCCTACCAGTCTCCTCCATCCATGGGATTTTCCAGGCAAGAGTAATAGAGTGGGGTGTCATTGCCTTCTCCCAATGCTATGCTAATAATCCCCAAATTTATATCCAGGCTGGACTAACTCCAGGCTTTTATGTACAACTGCCTAGTCCACATCACCTCTTGGGAGTCCCATGGATGTCTGAACTTAACATAAGCCCAGTCCCTCCCAATCATCACCTCCAAACCTGCTGAACCTTTATCTATTTGGCAATGACGTCTCCTGTCTTCTGATTATTCAGGCCCCAAATCTTCAGTCTCCCGTGTCTCCTCTCTCTCCAGGATGTTAAGAAATCCTATTGATTTTGTCCTTGAAATCTCTCCAGAATCAGACCGCCTTTCACTACCTCTGTTCCCATCACCCCATCTGAACCACTATGGTCTCATGTGGATTCTCACAATCCCATGCTAGTAGGTCTCCATTCGGGGAAGGCAATGGTGCCCCACCCCAGTACTCTTGCCTGGAAAATCCAGTGGACGGAGGAGCCTGGTGGGCTGCAGTCCATGGGGTCGCTAACAGTCGGACAGACTGAGCGACTTCACTTTCCCTTTTCACTTTCATGCACTGGGGAAGGAAATGGCAACCCACTCCAGTGTTCTTGCCTGGAGAATCCCAGGGACGGGGGAGCCTGGTGGGCTGCCGTCTGTGGGGTCACACAGAGTCGGACACGACTGAAGGGACTTAGCAGCAGCAGCAGCAGCAGGTCTCCATTATTCTACCCTTATTTTCCTGCAGCTTTTCTCCAACATAGCAGTTGGAATGACACTTTTAAAACTGGAGTTGTATCATGTCACCCCTCTGCTCAAAACCCTGCAGCTGCTTAGCGATTCAACGTGATTCGGTCTCCTATTACTCCTCTGGTTGTCTTTTCTGCTCGTCCTACTTGCTCATGCCTTTATGCTTTCTCACAGGTGCCTAGGGGTGCCCCGTGTTCCCCTGATTTCTGGACCTTTGCTCTCCTGCTTCTGAAACACTCTTGCCTTGGGTCCCTGCTTACCTAACTCCCTCCCCTCTGTAAGTGAAGGTGCCTAATTCTCACTTTTCCAAGAGGCCTGACCACTCTAATTAATTCTGCATCAGCTCCCCTCCCCGCCTCTGTCCCTCCAGATCTCCCTCACCCTGTTCCACATTTTCTTTTTCTATTTTCCAGGTCTCTAGGTCCACAATCCCATCCAAAACCCTTGGGATGATGCTTTGCAGCATTTAGCCTATTTCAAATTTTAGTAGAGAACGTCACATTAGATACCATACATTACATCTCATTCATAGCTGAGTTCTGTGATCAAATACAGTAATATTTCTGAAGCAAAACACAGAAGTAAGCTTATTAATTGAAATAAAGACTACACATAGTCATTCAGTTCAGATCAAGTTTACTGACAAACTCAGGAAAAACTTTAGGTTTTTTAGATCTATTTAGATTTGTTTTTCAATGAAAGGATTGTAGTCTCATATACTGGTGGTGTTTTTTTCTCTCCACTGGAGGGTAAACTCCATGAGGGCAATGTTCGCTGTTTTTAGATTTTTTTTTATTCAAGGAGTCCTGTCTCTCACAGTTTAGGGTTAATCTCACCCCCATAGAGTCCTGGGGGGACTGGCTACATAGTTCCTGATGACTTTTCCCTATCAAATACTGTAGCAATTGTTTTTGTCTTATTTTACTAATGTAACATTGGTATCCAATAGTTATGTGCCTTATTTCTTTTATTAATGATTTTTTGAAACATGAATTCTCATTACTCCAAATAAATAGCAAATTCCTCGAGTAGAAATGTTATGTTTCCAACAGCACTAGGAGGGCATTTTTTACAGCTCCTATTTTATTTAATAGGCTTACCATTTAACAAATTATTACATTTTGCCATTTTTGTATGAGACACTATTCTAGATGCTGGGACTATAATGACTTGTTAGATATGCTCCTTATCTGAAAGCACGTTATTTACTGACTGCTGGGGCAAAAAGAAGAAAATAGTTCACTACAATTGAATTGATTGGTGTAACTGAGTTGGCTAGGACTGTGGGCATTTAGCCCAATCTTGGAGGACCAGGGATCATCCTGAAGAGCATGCAACTAAGATGAGACACATAAACTATAATTTATCCAAAGGAGGAAGGCAATGGAAAAGAATGTTGCAAGCAGAGAAGATTACATGTTCAAAGACCTGGAAGTGAGAGCAAGGAGGGTAAGTCTTTCTGTAAGGCACATTTGGATACACCTAAGGCATTTAATGTGTTTCTGCCTATAACTGGGTGGAAACAGGTCCCGTCTGGGGCTTCCCTGTTAGCTCAGTCAGTAAAGAAACTGCCTGCAGTGGAGGAGACCTAGGTTCAATCCCTGGGTCAGAAAGATCCCCTGAAGAAGGAAATGGCAACCCACTCCAGTATTCTTACCTGGAAAATCCTGTGGACAGAGGTGCCTGGTGGGTCCATGGGGTCACAAGAGTCAGGCATGACTTAGCTACTAAACCACCAACACTAAAGGCATTTTAGTGGTCTGATATACAGGTTGCAAGGGTGGTGTTATAATGTATCGAAAGATAAAACTGATCTCAGAGGGAGAGAGAAGCCAGATCATAAAGGATGTTATACATCTTGCTAAGAATTTAGCCTTATTGTAAGAGAAATGGTGAATTATTCAGGCATTTTAAGCTGAGATCTACGATGTGCTCAGATCTGTATTTTTGAAAGATGTCTCTAGCTGCATTGTGAAGAATGGATTGGAGAGGGCAAGGCTGGCTGTGACCAGCCTTTTAATTTTTCCAGGATTTGTGGCAGTGGCCTTTTTGAAGAGTTTGGTAAATGGATGTGCGATGTGCTTGCTGTTCATTTCTCGTAGGATGAAAAAATATATCTTAACGATTATGCTGAGGAGAAATACGGTAACGCAATTTATTGACTAAAATGTATTGGCTTTTGTTTTATGATCTTTGGGAAATGAATTTCACCCAAATTAAAAAAAAAATGTACTTGTGAAATATGTGATTGGCAGGTATGTGTTCTGCAAAACAGGATGGGATGTGGGCTGGGCCATCCCTCTGAGAGCGGACAGCACGCCAGAGGGCAGGGAAAGGACAGATCAGACATGTGACAGAAAGACTGACAGTGATACATGGGGTATGAGCTCTGTGAGAATGAAGAGCCCGCTGTACCCCACACTCTACCTTCATGAGAGCAGCCTTCACAGACCCTTAGGAAAATGAATCTGTTAAACAGATGCCTTCAGCCTGTCACTTGCAGACAAAGCTTCTTTTCTAAAACCCTTCTCAGAAAGGTTGATAACAGTTAAGTCTGGTGAGAGGAATAATTTGTCAAACTAATTTATTATCGTCTGAGAACTCTCTGAATAATACAGGACTCTAGGGGATGGAAGGCAGTCATCTCCTGGTGTTAGTGCTCACCTCCCACAGACCTGGGCCTCTGTTTGCTTATTTGTTTTTGGTTTTGTTACATGCATGAGGCTAACATTGTTCCCAGTTCTGTGATTCTGTGAGTAATAGTCCATTCTTTGTTCATTTTGAAAATGAGAAAATGTGAGCCCATGTGTGGGAATGCTAGGTTTCCAACAGGATTCACTAGGGAAAATTGGATCTGGAAGTGAAAGCTATCAATAAAATGGGAACTGGATCGGTGGTTCTACTGTTCGGCTGTGAATAATTGGTAGGAGCCACAGGGAAAGTACAACCCATAGCAGGCTATGAAGGTAGCTGTTTATGCCTCTCTGTTCCTCCAGAAGAGCTCGAAACCCAAACCCAAACCACCAAGCACTGTGCAAGAACTTTATTTTCTGCCTTTATAAAATAAGAAAAAAAGCTCCTAGCTAAAATAAAGGGGGGGGGGCAATTTAGCATTAACTCAATGGGAAAATTATTACCATTCCAAAAGTAATGGTCATTTTTCAAGAGAAAGTGTTAAAATTCCTACTTCTAGTATAATGGGTATCAGGCTGCACATTTCTGAAAGAATCATTTCCCCAGTCATGGTAATAGCTGCATTTGTTAAGCTATTACAAAGGAAAAAAGAAAGGAAGGAAGAAAGAAAATGAGGAAGGGAGAAAGAGAGAAGGTAATAGACCCCCAGGGTCCTGTTTTTAGGTCCTGGGCTGTGACGCTGCAGCACACCAGCACTCAGCCCCTTTGTTGGCCTTGGTTTTCTAGCATGCATCTCGTCTCCTCCATATTAACGTTTCAGGATTAAAAACATAAATAAAAGTTCCACTGAATGCACTGCAGGAGAATTTAACAATTCCGGAAATTAGAAGAAAACCTAAACAATTTCCTAATAGTCAAGGCAACACATATCATGACAACGAACATAAAAGAATTCTTATAGTGTGACAGAAAGAGGTAGGGGCTCTGAATCTACTACTTATTTCTATAGTTTTAGAGAAATATCCCACTTCCTATCACACTTTCTTACTCAGCTAGATGAGAAGATTGGACTACATGATGTCTCTGTCCTTTTACGGATCTAAAATTCTATATATTAAACAGACACATTTCAATTCAGACAGTAGAGTGCCAGGTTTGGGGGATAAGATCCTTACTTTTGCATAACTCAGATTATGCTACAAGTGATTCTCACTTGTCTAAAATGAGTAGCATTTGTTTCTGAAACACGTTAACATAATCAATGCAAAAGCTTTGTGGTGAAGTATGAAAGGGAAAGTGTTAGTCACTCAGTCGTGTCGGCCTCTTTGTGACCCCTCAGACCACAGCCCACCAGGCTCCTCTGTCCATGGAATTTTCCAGGCAAAAATAGTGGAGTGGGTTGCCATTTCCTTCTCCAAGGGATCTTCCCGACCCAGGGTTTGAACCTGGGTCTCCCATGTTGCAGGCAGGCTCTTTACTGTCTGAGTGACCAGGGAAGACAAGGCACATAGGTATGAGGTTGTAAGTATTTGTTCAGCCTATGCTGCTGACCTGCTGCGGACGGAGTGTTAAGTAACTCAACAGACACTAGTTTGTGGAGGCCTGTTTATACATGTATAAACATACTCTTTAATTTGCCACGAACTCTTCCAATGCTGAATTGTACCCCCAAACATTCCTTCTACCCATGAATGTATTTTCAGCACAAAAATTTGCTGAATTCAATCCTGGGTGGTCAAGTGCTTGACTAAATGATTCAGTAGGAACAATTTTATGTACTTTCCTCCTGGTTCCTATCGGGCGTGCTAACCCAGGTAGATAAGAATGTTCTTATCCTAAACTCATAATAACTTCACCATACTGATCAAAGTCTTTATCCCATCCTTCCATTTTTAGAATGTTCTGACTTTCACGAAATGTCACTGGGCAATATATATATATATATATGTATATATATATATATATATATTTTTTTTTTTTTCTGAAAATCTTTTTCTGGGAAACTGCCTAGTACTCCATGTTACTTTTCTTCAAAAAGTCCACTTCATATGATACTACAGGCCTTTGGACTTTTTCTACATTCCTTAGCCAGATGTTCAACAGCAAGTATTTTCTCAGCTGGGAAATGGAAGGAAAAAACAAAACAAAACAGTGAAACTTGTCAACAGTGGTGGGAATTATCAGTATCAATGAACACTTATTTTTTACTTTGGCATGGGAGATTGGCAGAAATATTTGAAATATGAATCTAGGTCCTATCCCTAATATACCTTAATAAATTCCAGCTCTGCGGTACCAAACGAAAACTGAAACTGGAAACTACAGAGCATGCAAAAATACGGAACATATTCAGAAGTTATTACTATTCATTCTACTTCCAATCATAGGGTCACTGAACCTCTATGTGATAAATGAAACTTCAGGATGTGTTTGCATTGACATTTATGAGTTTCAAGAATAAATGACCTGATTTTTTTTGGAGAGGCGTTCCCAAGGGGGCTTATCGGTAACTGAAATATCTTTGGCCCAGAATACTTCTTAAATAGCTTTGAAGCCAGAAAGTTTAATTGAATTTGAAAACCCACTTAGGAACAAAAATCTAAAGGCACTTTGGACATTGAATTATGGGACTAAGCCAAATATTTCAAAAATATTTAACTTCAAATGAAATTTTCACTCATTTGGCTGGTAATTAAATATGATTTTTCCCCCTGAATTTCCCCGAGAAGGACAGAACTCTGAATGCATGGTATTAAAAAGAATACTAAATAAATTGGAACACAAGAGTCCTTTGGTTTGGGGCAACTTTGTAAAGTAACAGTTTTCTACCAAGGAAAGAAATACATCACTTCCTTTGATCTGGTTTCTTGAAGTTACTGAAGGCCATTTTTGATCTCTCCAAGTCTGGATGGTCACTTATTCTCCAGGGAGAGTGATTTGGAAAGGCAACTGTGTTCTGCTGTTTTCTCCCAAGGTCCTCAGACTCAAGTATTCTTCAGTAGGATTGATCAAAGCAGGACCATTTTAACTCAGGATCTTAGACTTTAGACTTGTGTTTTTTCAACATGGAATCTCTTCAAACCTGGTTCATCATATGGAAAAAGCTCATCCTTAGTGATGTGATAAGTTATCTTGTAATTAAAAACTAAGCTTTTAAGATACAGCAATCAAAATCAGCATACCAGGGCATTGTGAGTCCTTGTTCGTTTCTCTCAAATAATTCCTCCATTTGAAATTCTGGTGCTTTAATGTTGAGAATATGGCGTTGGAATGTATACTGACAGGTTAGCTGAAAGTTGAACGTTAAAAATCTAAATCTTGGAAAATTTTTTGTGTCTAGTTGAAAGAGCAGTCTCAGTCTATAAAATAATAATATCACTATGCGTCTGTGCTAAGTTACTTCAGTTGTATCTGACTCTTTGTGACCCTAAGGACTGTAGCCGACCAGGCTCCTCTGTCCAAAGGATTCGCCAGGCAAGAATACGGAGGGGGTTGCCATTTCCTCCTCCAGCGCATCCTTCCACCCAGGGATGAACCCACGTCTCTTATGTCTCCTGCATTCTGTACAGCTAGTGCCACTCGGGAAGCCCGATATCACTATGGGTATGATAGTGATATCGGGTATGATAAAACTTTCAAGAATCTTCTCTTTAGTTAAATAAAAATGACTTTTAAAATATGAAGGTTAGAAACAAGTAATCCTGTCTTGAATCAACAGGATTCATGCTATTCAAGTTGCAAGGTGCAGGGAGAAACAGATCAGCAAGTCATCTGCATGGCCAAATTGATCTTAAGGTAAAAACTGAATGTAGGAAGCTACTGCTTTTCTGTTTACTCTCTTCCTCAGTAGGGGGAGTTGCTTTCATTATTGTTTTATATTTATTTCCCAATACCCATAGAATTTACATAACTTAATGGAAAAAGTAGGGTTTTTTTTTTTTTTGAAAGAAATTGACAAAATATTTGGGAATTTTTCATGATTATATTCTCAAAGTAACTCTAATGTCTGCAACTTGATTGAAAAGGAACTTTCAACCCAAACTGAAGCACCTAAAATCAGTAAAGTTGGATCAGAGCATACTTTTATAATGCTTTGATATTATCATTGAACTGGAAGGTACTCAATTCACGTACCAATAATTGAACATTCATTTGCAGTCCACATAAAACTGAAGCCTAATGCCTTATTAGAGAGGCCTCGGAACCATTTTCCAAACACCTTTCAACTTCAGAAGTGGTCCAAATGCAAGAAGCCAAAAGTACGGAATGTCCTGCCAGAAAAATCTCTTTGCATTTCTTTTACTGAAAACCATTAGACTTAAAAACAAAGAAATCTTCTGAGGGAAATTGTAGAGGACTTACCACCCAAATACTGGACCAAATAAATGAGCCTAAGATAATATTTTGAGTGAGGATTATTTGCCTACCAGCAATTACAAACATCTCCATCTACTCAAGGTGATGGAGAATGATAATGTAGAGCTAAAAATACATCAAATATACAGAACATCTATAGATGTTGTATATGTATAGCTACATACAATTATTACTGACCATTTCTCCTAATATTACCTGGTCCCAAACTGTAACTGTTTACAAAGTTGCCCAGTTACTAGCATCACTTAGCTGTCATTCAAAAATGCAGGTCTTTCCTTCCTTCTCATTTCTTTCCTGAGAGTTTCTGATTTAATAGGATTGGAGAGGGTCCCAGAAACATGTTTTAAAAATTTCTCAGAGTAGTTCTGAAGAGAAACCAAATTTCCTATGTCTTCACTTAGGCCACCTGTTAGTTTGGGACCTCAGCTTGTTCAGAGAGTAATGAGGCCCCAAATAAAGTGAAAACAGTGTCAAATACCACGGTGGGTTGCTTTAAGACTAATCCCTAGTATTTACAATTATATTTGTAGGTGTTTCCAATGTAGACAAAAGAACCCAAAATGTTTATAGTTACACTAAATGAGGAATCTGTTCCTAGAGCTGTTGTCAATAGAGTTCAATCTTAAAAGAAGCTGGAAATTTCTTCTTAGAGAAACATGTCAGACATATAAACTCAATTCCAGTATTCTTGCCCGGAGAATTGCAATGGACAGAGGAGCCAGGTGAGCTACTTTCCATAGAGTCGCAAAGAGTTGCTGGACATGACTGATGCAACTTACCACATACACACACGTATAAATTGAAAATTGTCAATTAGGAAATAGCAGAGATCAGGGTCCAGCTTGCTAAAAGAGCATGGAATTCAGGTGTCCTGGAGGATAAGGTATCAAATGATAGAACTGCAATTTTCTGATGTCTTTTATTTCCTCATGAAATTCTATTTTTTATTACAAAGGTAAAATTTGAAAAATAGGAGATATCATTAAAAAATTAGAAAATAGAAAAACGTCAAAAAGAAACTGTCACTATACTCATAATCACTCCATATTTTCTGATATTTCCTTTCTGTTTTAAAACATGTATATCTATATCTCTATATTGAAATGCAGATATGTATTTACAAAATTTTAAGGCCCCAAATTGTGCAAGTTTATCTAGTTAACATCATTGCCGAATAAAATGTTTCAACTGGAACAATGACTCAATTAAGTTAGATGATAAGAGTATCTGACGTTTACATGTTGCTTGTAAGAGGGACTGTGCTCTTGCACATGTTAATATAAAGCTCTAACTCTTCAGAATAGTGATGTAGGTACTGTATGATTTCCCATTTTATTGATGAAGAGAGGGGGTGCAGAGGGTTTGAGCCATTTTGCTCCTACGAGGTAGCAGAAGCAGGATTTTAGGCCTGCTGGACAGTCATTGCTTTTAACATTCATGGAGAGCCTATGAGGTGAGAGAGGGCAGAGGGTGGCTAAGGGCTTGCAATTCCCTGAGATTCTCCTCTACGCCTGCCTTCCTGTTTTATTAATAACATAAACATTTACGTGGTGGAAAGTTAATTAAGAAATCCTGAGGTTTATTGGAGATATGCTGTGATGCTACAAAACCAGCTTTAGGAACCACTGATCTCAGTGTTTCTATCAGCCTGGGTTTTGGCCTCAGCTTTTATTCCTTAAACGTGGCAGAGAAGAAGAAAGAATTTCACGAATAGCTAACAAATTTTACCTGTGGCAGATTTCATCTCCCTTTACTCAGTAAAATGGCTCTAATTTTTCTCTTTAGATCTGAAAAATGACTTTAAAAGATTCCTGCAAAATTCTGCAAGGCAAATTTCTAAATTCATGTCAACAAGAAAATCTCTTTTTTTCCCCCCAGATTACTCTAACAGTTGGATACTTGGTTCTGAAAAACAGTCAGATTTAATTTAGGCTGTAAATTAAGACAAGAGAAATTTTAGAGCCAATAGAGTTAGCTATTTTCAGACAATCTTCTTGGCTTTTGTGCTCAGTTGAGCTTTGCTAACACAAAGCTCGCTCTCTCCCTGGGTAATCAGCCATCTTAATTGCTCAAGCTTCCACTGAAGGATATCTGAAGTGACCAGACCCTAGAGGGGCAGAGTCATAATGAAGAATGTTTATTGCTCTTCTTATGTCCTCATTGTTCAGTGGCACACAGAAGCATCTCTACATTTTAGTATCATGTAATCAACATCAAATTATTTTCTCTGGAAATCTTGACCCTATTACTATTAAATCACATGCAGACTGTTAAATGATTTACAAGCTGCCCAGCTTAGCTTCGTATTTTACATCTCTCTAGTGATTGCATTTTCATTTTATAACAGCAAACTTCTCACAGGTCAAAGAAACCATCCTCTCAGGGAGGTCAAATTCTCGTTCACTTCACATTCAATTTAATGAAACAGGATAGGAAAGCACTGCTTCTGAAGCATCATCTTCAGTGCTCGGTAACATGGCAGCCCTGTACTCTTGAGGGATGGAAACCTCTAAGTTGATGTCTGGTGTTGGATGATCTCAAACATAAAGGAAACCCACTTGTTCTGAGGCTGCTGTGGGGGCAGCTGGTCTGCAAAGTTAAACAAGAGCATAAAGATCACACTTGGCCAACTTCTGAATTAAAAATAAAAGAAAGAAAAAGTTGGAGGGGGAACATCTGCCCAGCATCTGTTGTTAGAAACTTTGTCTTTCTTATGAGCTTCAGACTCTGCGTTCCTAGAAGTGCCAGTTTACCAGCAATAGTGTTAAGACCAGGATAATATGAGATAATGATAATATGGGGAAATGAAGTAACAACAGAGGGAAACTTGTCTCCTTCCAGGTAGAATCTTGCCCATCTAAGATACGGATCCAGTTTTGTTTTTGGGTATGTACAAGACATCTGGCTTCATAAACCCTCGTTTTAGTCTCGGGTTCCTCTCCAGTAGTCTTTTCCATATCCTCAGCACATAGTTTCCCCTACTTTCAATACCTTGTAGAGTTCTTCATATATAGTTGTTCAATAAAGGACTTTGGAAAGATACCTAATCCATTAAAATTTGTCAGATACTTCAGAGAAACTTTGATGTTCTCTTAGATCTCTTTCCATTTTTTTTAAATGGAAAATGTCCAACAATCTGCAATTTATATTGCATTTGGAAAAGAAAAACTTTGCTTACTTTTATGTATTTTATTATAGAATATTTCAAACATAAAAGGTAGAGAACAGTTTAATGAATACCCACATACCCATGAGCAAGCTTTAAAAAAATTTAGCATTTGCCATCCTTGTTTTAGATATATTTTTAGAAAGAAGCAAAAACACTCCATATACTGTTGAAGCCCCTACTCCTCTATAAGTCTACTTGCCTCCCCGCCTCCTTCCCTTCTGCAGAGGGTGCTTATACACAGAGGTTGGTGTATATCATTCTCATGAATGACTCATCAGTATACACTTACTCTTTTTACCTCATAGGTTATATATATTTTACCATTTCATTTTGACATATATGTATGACAAATATTTTACTAAGTATATATTTATTTATAAAATCACTGGTGATATACCATACACTTTTCAAATTTTCTCTTTTTCATCCAGTGTTGTATTTTTCAAACAATTTTCATGCTTCTTCACCTATTAAATAGTTAAAGATCACTGCTTCTCCAACTCTGGAAAAGAAGTTTGTTCTTTTTTTAAATATTAAGTCTACCATGAACCATATATCTAATTAAATACAGTAAAAAAGGATTATTAGAAAAATGTGATAAAACAAAGATATGTTAAAACACAATTTCCACATTTAACAGATAAAAATTACTCTAAGTTGCTACGAAAGTTTCTTTAGAGAACAGTGAATAGTGCCAAATAGTTTGCTAACTGACACTTGTGGAGTATAATTCCTCCTGCTTGCTGTGGGGATTGCATTGTGACTTTTTTGCAAAGAGTACAGTATGGATGGGAGTGGGGGGTCATGAAGGTGGAACTTTACACTAGTGAAATCTGACAAGTGCTAGCACAGCTAGGTGATCAAGGACAACATCCTCTGTGATGTCATGTTGATAGCATGTGTCCTTGATATGATGTGATAAGGACATCTGGTGTTGGATGATCTTTGTGATCTTTCTTCTCAAAACACATAACCACACTATATCCATGGGGGGAAAAATTGGAAATACCCAACAGAGGGACATTCTAAAAACCTGACCAGTAATCCTCAAAACTGTCAAGGTCATAAAAACAAGGAAAGCTTGACAAACTGTCACAGTCTAGAGGAGCTTAATGAGATGTGATGACTAAATGTAATGTGGTATCCAGGATGCGATCCTGGGACAGAAAAGGGATATTAGATACAAACTGAGGAAATTCAAATAAAGTGTAAGTGAAAGTGAAGTGGCTCAGTTGTGTCCGACTTTTTGTGACCCCATGGACTGTAGCTCGTGAGGCTCCTCCATCCATGGGATTTTCCAGGCAAGAATACTGGAGCGGATTGCCATTTCCTTCTCCAGTGGATCTTCCTGACCCGGGAATCAAACCTGGGTCTCCTGCATTGCAGGTGGACTCTTTATTGTCTGAGCCATAGGGAAGTTGTGACTGATAAACACAGTAATATAAGATAGTAACCATAGAGGAAACTGAGTCACCACACACAGTAACTCTCTGTAAATGTAAAACTATTCTAAAACAAAACATTAACTTAAAAAAAAAAAAAGGATTGCCATTTCCTTCTCCAGTGGATCTTCCTGACCCGGGAATCAAACCTGGGTCTCCTGCATTGCAGGTGGACTCTTTATTGTCTGAGCCATAGGGAAGTTGTGACTGATAAACACAGTAATATAAGATAGTAACCATAGAGGAAACTGAGTCACCACACACAGTAACTCTCTGTAAATGTAAAACTATTCTAAAACAAAACATTAACTTAAAAAAAAAAAGACTTTTGAGAAAATTTAATATAACTAGGGAAATAGCATTTATGTAAATATGTCTAGAAAATGAAACAAAACAATTGACCATATACCTAAGCCTTTATTTGGGGATTTTCTATTCTGATTCATGATTTATATGTCTCCCAATGCAATACCACACTATCTTAATTATGTAGTTTTATATAAAGTCGTGTAGTCAGGTAGTGGAAGTCCTCCAACTCTGTTCCTTTTCGAAGCTCTTTTTTTTTTTTGTATTCCAGGTCTTTTGCTTTGCCGCTTGTTTTTGGATCACCATCAATTATTTTCAAAAAAGACTATAATAATTTTTTAATAGAGATTACATTAAATAGATGTCAATTTGGGGAGACCTGACATCTTAAAACTATTGAGTCTTATAATACATGAATCTAGAATGAGTTTCCATTTTGTTACAGATCTTCTTTAATTGCTTTCAGTAATCTTTTTATATTTCCATGTATAGGTCTTTCACTTCTTTTATTAAATTTATTCTTTAATATTTCATTTTGATGTTTCTGGGAAAAATTATTTTATTAGTCTCAGTTTTTGATTTTTTTTTGCTAGCATTATGAAACAATTGCATTTTTAGTTTTGATTTTTGCATCCTGTGGCCTTTCAAACTTGTTTACTGATTCTCGGTTTTGTTTTACACTTTTGAGTTTCCTTAAGATTTTCTACACAGAGGATCATGTTATTTTCAAATGAAGACAGTTTTATTTATTTTATTCCCTGATATGTGTTCTTAATTTATTTTTCTGGCCTGATTGAACTGTTTAGAACCTCTCACATAGTACTGAATAGATGTGACAAGAGCAAGCATCTTCTTTTTGTTCTGATCTAAGAGTGAAATCATTCAAATGTTCATTATTAAGAATGGTTGGGAAAGCAAAGAGTCAGACATGACTGAGCAAATTTCACTCTCTCTCTCTAAAGGATATTCAGGTTATTTACATATTTTGTGTGTGTAGTTACAAATAGTATTCTATAGAATTTCAATTAATGAACATCGTTCGATGCACCCGCAAACATGTGAAAAAAAATCCTGCTAGATAAATTGTTACAGGAAGAATGTGTGCATGTTCAATTTTATAAGTAATCCTAGATAGGCAACATGGTAGTGCCTATTTCTCCACACTTGGCTATTACCAAAATTTTAATTATGATACATAGTTGTTTTTTTTAA
>SJYX01014004.1:161138-200839 GCA_006410675.1 Oreotragus oreotragus | reverse complement strand
GTACACGAGTCTAAGTACAGACATTTTGAAAGAGGCTAAACTACGGAGCCAGTAAAAAACAAACAACAACAACAAAATCACAAAAGCACAACAGAAAAGTCACTGCCAAGGATTAGGCAGGAAGGCCTTAGAGGAGCTCAGGACTTTTAAAGTAGTGAAGCCTTTCCAGGGGATACTGTAACGGTGGAAACACCAGCCATTTGTCAAACCCACAGAAAGAGAAACTCACCCAGAGAGGGATCCCTTATGTAAACGATGGACTTTAATGAATAACAGTGTATCAACCAATGTTGGCTCATGAATACATGATATTAATAAAGGAGGAAACTGATTTGGGGGTGGAGGGCTGGAGGTAAGTAAGGAGACAGTAAGTGACGGGGTATCTGGAAGCTCTCTGTACTTTCCAGATTTTCTGTAACTGCTCTGAAAAGCATATCATTACTTTTTTCCAAAGAGTTTGCAAGCTCTTCTCCCCAAAATCTAATATTCACCTGTTTTTAAATATAACCTAAAAAATATAAATATATTTAGATAGAACTTTAAAAGCTAAGAAAATGGGAACTGCCCTGGTGGTCCAGTGGTTAATAACCCACATTCCAATGCAGGGGACGAAGGTTCAATCCCTGGTTGGGGAACCAAGATCCCACATGCCACAGGGCAACTAAGCTTACACATAGCAACAAAGACTCAGTGCAGTCAAAACAATACATTTAAAAATCTAAGTAAATGAAGTATGTGGTGTGAGAGGAAAAAAATCTTTAGATTTTTTCCTAATTGTTAACCTCATCATCTCAACACCATCTACTGACTTTTCTTCCCTCTGCTTTGTGATGCTTTATGATAGCCTTATGTACAGAAAGACCTATTTCTGTGCGAACTCATCTAACGTTTTGAATTACAAATTCAAAATGATCTACTCATCCCCCAGTAAGTTTGTTTATTCTCAGCTTTCTGTGTCCCTAGTTGCTGCAGTGAAACAACTCTGTTTCCTTTCAGGTCATAGACTATCAGAGCTGATAGGGACCTGAATGACAATATCCGAATGACTCACTTTCTCGATGAGGAAACCGAGGGCCTCGAGTACAGAGACTGAACTGTGGTCACGCAACAGGTTAGAGAAAGCAGTAGTACCTAAGTGTTTACCCCGTGTCAAAAGATAATCTAAATCTTCCAATTTTTCAAAAGGTTTAACATTAGAAAATTTCAGAGATGTGTTCATTGAGTAATTGGGCTGTAGCAGGCCAAAAAGGGGGGCCTCAATATGCAAGTGAACCTCAGGAAATCTCGGAGAAGACAGAACAGAGATCTATTTGCTCCTATCCCTTAGCCTAGTCTCTGAGTTCTAGAATGGATAGAACTATAAGAAACAGGAAAAGCAGATGGGTAAAGCCACCCTTGAGCAGGGCTAGGTGGGTGGAGGGTCGTCACTAGAGCCGAACATCCAGAGTTGAGCAACGAGGACTTCTACTTACCAAAGGAAGAAATTTTATTGCAATTTCACAGCAGGAACAGCACAGGAAAAAGACAGCAGTGGTCTGAGCAGAGGTGCCAAAGGGGAAATCGCTGCAGCCACGGCAGAAAGAACAAGTACAAAGGAGGCAAGTCTCCTGAGAGTTCAGCATACCAACGGCAACCTGGGTTGGGGTTCACAGTCCCAAATGCTGATGTAATATTCACTCAAGCCTGGAGTCTCTGAGGGGATGGGATGCAGGATTTTGTTCTAATATTAACAAAACAGACCTCCTCCTCCTCCTCGGGACAGAAAAAGGGTTGCTTCCATTGACGCTGCTTACCCACTCTTCACTGTAGTACCCTGCTTGTATGCAAACCCTCTGAAGGATTTTCATGAGGTACCGCAACTTCGTGTGTGGTAAGACATTCCCGTCAAAATAGCCTTTCTCGAAAATAGTTCGGTTCACTTTTCACTTTCATGCATTGGAGAAGGAAATGGCAACCCACTCCAGTGTCCTTGCCTGGAAAATCNTTATTCATTATGTATTGACTCTTTTTTATTTCTTCTAGGTCCTTGTTAAACCTTTCTTGCATTTTCTCAATCCTTGTCTCCAGGCTATTTATCTGTGATTCCATTTTTATTTCAAGATTTTGAATCATTTTCACTATCAATGTTCGGAATTCTTTCTCAGGTAGATTCCCTATCTCTTCCTCTTTGGTTTGGTTTGGTGGGCATTTCTCCTGTTCCTTTACCTGCTGAGTGCTCCTCTGTCTCTTCATCTTGGTTATATTGCTGCGTTTGGGGTGGCCTTTCTATATTCTGGGAATTTGTGGAGTTCTCTTTACTATGGAGTTTCCTCACTGTGGGTGGGGTTGTATCAGTGGGTTGTCAAGGTTTCTTGGTTAGGGAGGCTTGTGTTGGAGTTCTGGTGGGTGGAGCTGGATTTCTTCTCTCTTGCTCCAGGAAGGATGACTCTCAGAGACGTGGACCTTCAGGTGGGACAGGCTCACAAGTCCTGGCTGACACCAGAGGGACCTCTCTGCTGCAGGTAGGGTTAGCTGTTGTCACAACTCAGCAGCTCAGGTCACTAGCCAAAAAACCTACATCCATGTTCCAGCTTCACGCCTGTCTCGCTGCCATAACTTTCAGACTAGTAGAGTCTGCCTCCACCTGATGGAAATGTCTAGTAATTAAGCCAGCAGTCTTCAGCCCAAGGTGTGTATCAGAATCACCTGGCGGGCCCAGGAAGCATCCAAAGACCTCCGCTTGCTCCTGTGTCCTCACTGCTGGAAGAGCTCTCTGAACTTGAGCAGCTCAGCGGCTCCGGCAGAGGGGGGACCCACCCCTTAGGAGGCAGGCCCACAGTATAGAGCCGCTGCGCGGGCTGGACCTGAGTGTCACCACATCAGGCCTATCCGCCTGGTTGATTAATGACTGAGTCGCTCCTGCCGGGATCGAGGGCAGAGAAGAGACGTGTTTCCAGGCAGACTGTCCCCTGTCTCAGGAGGGACACTCTGGCCCTTCTCTCTCTCAGGAGCCGCCCTCTCAGGTGAGTTTCTGGAGGCTGGAGTCACAGGGGCCTTCTTTTCTTGGCCGTGTCTGCGGCTCCCCACGCGGGCTCCTCGACTTATTTGGCTGTGCTGGGTTTTCGTTGCTGTGCAGGCTTTTCTCTAGTCGTGGCGAGCAGGGTCCCATGTTCCTCCCAGAGCGCAAAGACACTTTAGTTTAACAGTCAGGCAGTGGGGCTGGATTTTGGGATACAAACCATTCTGTAGGATTAAAATAACAAAAGCAATGAGCAGCATGTCAAAAAAACAGTTGCAACATGGAATCAGAATTGGCTTCCTCCCTGCAACAATTACAGAATGTTCTAGGAACTGGTTTTTTTCATTCGCCAAGATAGGGGGTATTTCAGTATCAGTGTGAATAGATTTACATCATTCTTTTTAATGCCTGCACAGAATTCCATTTTATGACACAGCTTTTCTATAATCTATTTTGCAGTCCCTCACTGAGGAGTTTTAAAATGGCTTCTTTTTTTTCTCATTTTACAAACAATAGTGTGATAAATATACATCTTTTCACATTTGTCTAGGTATCTTATCAGAATAAACTTCTATAGGAAATACTATCAGTAATCAGAGCGTGGTCATTCTGACTTTGAGGATATTTTGTTACCCTCAAATTTATACCCCTCCCATCACTGTATATGGATAGCTATTTTGTAAGATTCATAAGGTCATTATTTTTATGTTTCCCAGGCTAATGATTGGCATTGATAGTTTATTCTTACTTTTGTTTGTATTTATTTGATTACTAATGCTTCCTGGTGGCTCAGATGGTAAAGAATGTGCCTGCAATGCAGGAGACCTGGGTTTGGTCCCTGGATTGGGAAGATCCCCTGGAAAAGGAAATGGCAACCCACTCCAGTATTCTTGCCTGGAGAATTTCATGGACAGAGGAGCCTGGTGGGGTCACAAAGAGTCAGACACGACTGAGCAACTAACAATGCTATTGAACATTTTTTGTTTCTATCGAATATTTATATTTCTTTTTCTGTATGAATGTCCCATTTTCTGTTCTTTGCCCATTTGTTTTCTGATGGTATTATTTTTTGTTAAGACTCTTTCTCACTTGCCATGTCTTTTATCTATTTCCCTTTCCCATTTTTTTTTTATGCCTTCAACTTTATATTTCTTCATTTTTTTGGCCTTAAAAAATATTTTTATATCACAGCACAGGCTATGTAGTCCAAATGCTGTGGTTCTAATTTTAACTGGCCAGTTATAAGCTATGTGGTTATAGAAAATAAGCAACTCCATGCCTCAGTATCCTCAGATGTGAATTGTGAATAATGCTAACACCTCTCTCATGTGCTTCCCTGGTGGCTCAGATGGTCAATCTGCCTGCAATGTGGGAGACCTGGGTTGGATCCCTGGATTGGGAAGATCCCCTGGAGGAGGACATGGCCACCCACTCCAGTAGTCTTTCCTGGAGAATCCCCATGGTCAAAGGAGACTGGGGGGCTACAGTCCATGGGGTCGCAAAGAACTGAACACGAGTGAGCAGCTAAACACATAGCATAGCACCTCATAGACATTATGTGAATGTTAAGTTTTATAATAATTGTAAAACTTTTAGAATACTGCCTATAAATTATTATTAGCTATGATTCGGAGAAGGCAATGGCACCCCACTCCAGTACTCTTGCCTGGAAAATTCCACGGACTGAGATGCCTGGAAAGCTGCAGTCACGGGGTCGATAGGGGTCGGACTCGACTGAGAGACTTCACTTTCACTTTTCACTTTCATGCATTGGAAAAGGAAATGGCAACCCACTCCAGTGTTCTTGCCTGGAGAATCCCAGGGATGGGAGAGCCTGGTGGGCTGCCATCTATGGGTTCGCACAGAGTCAGACACAACTGAAGTGACTTAGCAGCAGCTATGATTATTGCTATGTAATAAAATCTATAATTTTTTTCTGATAATCTGGCTTTCATAGGCAGACTTTGCCTAAAATTTTGTGATCTGAATGTGCTTATGAAGGGAGGAGGGGCAAGGTAGGGATATGGGTCAAGAGACACAAACTACTATGTATAACATAAACAACAAAGACATATTGTACAGCACAAGGAAATATAGTCATTATTTTGTAATAACTTTAAAGAGAGTATATCCATAAAACATTGAAACACTATATTGTGTACTTGAAACTAATATAATATTATAAATTAGCTGTACTTCAATAAAAAAAGTCAGAAATGACACTCTAAGGTTTTAGATATATTTACTTATACTTTGTTCCAGTGTTAACATTTATATACTTATGTAGTCAATTTATTTGTATTTATTTTGGTCAGTGAGATGTGTATCAAAAGTTTACTTTTTTTCCAAATAAGTGACCATTTTGTTCATAATCTATTTTATGAAATAATTACCAAATAATATAAACATTTGTTGCATAGTATATTTTAGTAATTTGAAATGCCTGCTTTGTTTTTTTTTTAAACTTTTTATTTTATATTGAAATACAGTTAATTAACAATGTTGTGATAGTTTCACGTGTGCAGAAAAGTGATTCAGTTATACATATACATGTATCTGTTATTTTTCAAATTCTTTTCCCATTTAGGTTATTACAGAATATTGAACAGAGTCCTCTGTGCTATACAGTAGGTCCTTGTTGGTTATCCATTTTATTTATTTATTTAAAAATTTTTAATTTTGTTTTGGGGGTATAGTGATTAACAATGTTGTGATAGTTTCAAGCGAGCAGTGAAGGGACTCAGTTATATACATACATGTATCCATTCTCCCCCAAACTTTTCTTCCATGCTGCTAGGTAACACTGAGCAGAGTTCCATGTGCTACACAGTAGGTCTTGTTGATTACTCATTTTAAATATAACAGTGGGTACATGTTGCTGCTGCTGCTGCTAAGTCATTTCAGTCGTGTCCGACTCTGTGTGACCCCATAGGCGGCAGCCCACCAGACTCTCCTGTCCCTGGGATTCTCCAGGCAAGAATACTGGATTGGGTTGCCATTTCCTTCTCCAATGCATGAAAAGGAAAAGTGAAAGCGAACTCGCTTAGTCTGTCCGACTGTTAGCGACCCCATGGACTGCAGCCCACCAGGCTACTCCGTCCATTGGGTACATGTTATACATTCCAAATTCCCTAACTGTTCCTTCCCCTGATCCTTCCCCCGGCAACCATAAGTTCAGTCTCTAAGTCTGTGAGTCTGTTTCCATTTTGTAAATAAGTTCATTTGTGTCATTTCTTTGTAGATTCCACATATAAGGGATGTCATCCGTTATTTCTCCTTCTTTATCTGACTTGCTTCACTCAGAATGACAGTCTCTAGGTCCATCCATGTTGCTGCAAATGACATTATTTCATTCTTTTTTAATGGCTGAGTAATATTCCATTGTATATATCATCTTCAGAATTATCAATACTTAGCACAAGAGATAGTTGCCTGAAAATTTATATGTTAATTATTTAGAAAAGCTGCTTGACGTGTAAATGTTTTGATGCATGTTAGAAGCTATTTTAATCATTACTGTGAAAGAATAGTTTTATGTCTAGATTGATGGACTAGGACAAGAAGACCCTCCAGTGAATTATTGTATATATCATCTTCAGAATTATCAATACTTAGCACAAGAGATAGTTGCCTGAAAATTTATATGTTAATTATTTAGAAAAGCTGCTTGACGTGTAAATGTTTTGATGCATGTTAGAAGCTATTTTAATCATTACTGTGAAAGAATAGTTTTATGTCTAGATTGATGGACTAGGACAAGAAGACCCTCCAGTGAATTATACTCTTGTGTCCCTGCCCCTTTGCAATGTCAATTTCTTAGCCTTCATGAAGAATTGGAGTCTGTTTTCCCATCTCTTAGATTTGAATAGGGCTGCATCTTGCTTTGACCAAAAGTATAGTATAAGGGACCTTACATGATTTGTATGCCTGGATCCTAAGAGGTCTTAAAATGTCTACTTTTACCCCATTAGTAAATTTGGACAGAATATTTGAGGTGCCTTGGGTGACTGTCTTGGATGACCACCAGATCCATGAGTGAAGGCACTTTGAACCATCCATTCCCAGTAAAGCTCTCAATCCCAGAAACTGCTTGAGTGACCCCAAGTGAGATTAGAAGAAAGACTCTCCAGTGGGGTGCAGCCCAAACTGCAGATCTGTGAGCCACTATGTGTTATTTTACGTCTCAGTTTTATTCCTTTGAAATGTCACAGTAGGTAACTCTGACTTTAGTTTCTCATTTTATTTTAAAAATAAATAATTACTTCCATCTCTCAAATGGGACTTTGCATTCTTCAAGAATATTTTACTCTTTTTTTTTTCTATAATTTCTGTTTGAATCTGTACTTCAGTTATCATTCTGGCAGTGCAAATGTCTATGAAGATATAGAAAAAGATGAAAAGTCACAATAATACTTAAAAAGAAAATTGACAAATTTTTGGATGATCTGTGAAAATTTTTTGTACTAATTAAATAGGGGATAGATCTATATTTAGAGCAATTGGTGGCTCGCCTGTGCTTCACCCCAGCCATCCTGGTTATTTGAAACTAAATGGCAATCAGCCCTACTGCTGGCCATTACACCCTCCCTGTCCCATCAGCTAGAAAGCTGGTATCAGCACCAAATGATCATTCTTCTGCCCAGAAACTTCACAGGTTTTATTTGCAATATAAATTTAGGTTGATTACAAAAGACGAACATAAACCTCTAATGCTTTAGGAAATACACCAGAATAAAATATGATAATCAACACTTTCAAATTAGGAGCTATTATTTTCAGGTAGCCAAGTCTATTTAATCATGTTTCACTATTATGTATATGAGATGCTCTGAAGTGCAAGATTTTAAGTAATTCCCATATAGTTTTTCTTCTGTGCTATGCTCCTTAGTTGGCACGTGACAACTGCCAAAATATAAAAAAAAATTTTGTTTCATACTTTAGGAAAAATGATAACAAGCTTCAGGAAGTCAAGAAGAAAATTAAGACCAACACATAAATGAGTTGGTGTGGCAACTTTTTCTATATCTTCATAGACATTTGTGTTGCCAGAATGATAACTGAAGTATAGATTCAAACAGAAATTATGGAAAAGAGAGTAAAATATTCTTGAAGAATGCAAAGTTTCAGTTGAGAGATAGAAGTAATTATTTAATTTTAAAATAAAATGGGAAATTAAAGTCTGAGTTACCTACTGTGGCATTTCAAAGGAATAAAACTGAGGCTTAAAATAACACATAAATGAGTTGGTGTGGTAAAGAAAAACCTTTACCATGGAGTTAGTAGTAAAGAACCTGCCTGTCAACGCAGGAGAAGTAAAGAGACATGGGTTTGATCCCTGGGTCGGGGAAGATCCCGTTGAGGAGCAAATGGCAACCCACTCCAGTATTCTTGCCTGGAGAATCCCATTGTAGCATCAGTCCTTCCAATAAATATTCAGGATTGAGTTCCTTTAGGATTGACCAGTTTGATCTCCTGGCAGTCCAAGGGACTCTCAAGAGTCTTCTCCAACACCATAGTTCAAAAGGATCAATTCTTTGGTGCTCTTGTATAGATAAATATTATTTTTATTTCTATTTTATAGAAACCTCTATACAAGATATAATATATCTTGTATAGTGAAATATTTAAAATAGCAAATATAGTCCTGCTCTTTATGACAGGCTTGATGTTTCTGATTATTCTAGATATCAATCATGAGAAAGTTCTTTTTGTAATTTATCTGTGAAAGTATCATCCCATATTCTTCTAGATGGAGATGAGACGGTAATGTGTTTTTTCTAATCTCACTAAGAAAAACCTTTAGGGAACCATAAAATAATTAGATGGTTTAATTTGATTTTCTGCCACAGATGCTTTTCCCAGCATCAAATTGCACACCATTCTCTCTGTTTGTTTAACATACTAAGAGAGTTCAGCAGTAGGATAGGGGCCAGGACAACTAACTGTTCCAGTCTATAGAACCTATATGCCTTCCTTTCCCACCCCTCCAACAATTTTCATGGCCCATGAATCAATCCTAACTTATAAAAGCATGAATCATATAACATGGCATGACCCCGGGTTCCCTAGGGGTATGTGTGTGTGTATGCAAGTGTTTAGAATGGATAAGTATGTGTATCTAAACCAGTGCACAAGAACTCAGAAGAATTTCTCTTGCAACTTAAACTTGTGTAGCATTTTATTATTTGCAAAGTGCATTAACATCAACCCTCCCGTTTTACATTTTCCTACCTGGAGCGTATTTTGAGGAAGTAATTGCCTCACACTTTGGAGAAATGACTGTGAATGGGACAGGCTTACGTGACACATCCACGGTTACAGGGAAAAGGAGGAGCACAGGAGGGACACTGGAATCTCTTTACCCAGTGGAGGGCTGGCCCAGAGACAGAGAATAGTTCCACGATACCCAGTGGGTGAAATTGAAGAATGACACTCCTCTCTTCACTACTTTTTCTTGGAAGTACATTTCTTTGAGAAACATGTCCAGTGTAACCTGGGTAGCATTATACAGAAATATGTAAGGATTAAATTTACTACTACATAGCATATATTGTATTATTATTGTTTTTTTAATGAGCACTAATACCATTGGAGAAGACTCTTGAGAGTCCCTTGGACTGCAAGGAGATCCAGCCAGTCCATTCTGAAGGAGATCAACCCTGGGATTTCTTTGGAAGGAATGATGCTAAGGCTGAAACTCCAGTACTTTGGCCACCTCATGAGAAGGGTTGACTCACTGGAAAAGACTGATGCTGGGAGGGATTGGGGGCGGGAGGAGAAGGGGACGACCGAGGATGAGATGGCTGGATGGCATCACGGACTCGATGGACGTGAGTCTGAGTGAACTCCGGGAGATGGTGTTGGACAGGGAGGCCTGGCGTGCTGTAATTCATGGGGTCGCAAAGAGTCGGACATGACTGTGCGACTGAACTGAACTGAGCCACAGATAAGGGACTGAGAGGGGAAGATGAGACAGACAGTGAAGATAAACTGTGTCTCTAGAGCACAATTCCTCAGATTTCACTTAAGAATTAAGCAGGGAGCCTGCTTAAATTCTTGATTCCCAAGCTCTGCCACCAGAAATTCTGATTTAATAGAGCAGAACCTGATTTGGGGTAGAGCCAAAGAAGAGTGCACTTTTATCAAGCAACCCCATCACCACCACCCCCAACAGGGTGTGGTGAGCACAGCCGACATGGGGAGCACAGCTTTAAAAATCTAGAAACTGAAATTATAGGCAAAACGCTGTGTGCGCGCGTGTGTGTGTTTGTGTGTGTGCGTGCGCGCGCACTTTTCTGGAGAAAGCTCATTGCTATCATCAGAGGCTCATGGAGTCATGCCATTCAAGCTGGCTAAGGCCTGTCTTGAGGAGCACAAGAATTAGGGAAGCTTCACTCAGGCGTCAAGTCAGAGGAGCAGGAACATTTTTAAAAAAAAGAACCAAACCAACGTACTCTTAGAAACCCAGCAAAACAGTGAGGAGGAGCCCGAGGATAAACCGCAACGGTTTCCACCTGGGAGTCGGCCGGTGGGCAGCTTGCGTTTCTTCGCCCCAGGACCGTGGGGGCGGCTGTGTGGCGCCGGGGGTCAGGGAGGCGTCAGCCCCAGGGCACAGCAGCGGGAGGGAGGCCAGCGCGCTTGCCACAGCGGAGCCCCCGGGGTTGTGGAGAGGGGAGAAGGAAAGGCGGTTACCCGCGGGTTTGACACCCTGCAGTTCGCGGGTGCAAGAGGCTAGAGTCCCCGCAGCAGCAGGTGTGCGGGGCACGCCCCAGCCGCGAAGGGGCAGGAGGGATGGAAGAGGCCGCCGTCCCCGACCCCCGACACCGTCAGCCGCGGCGCACGGCAGGGCCAGAGCAGAGGCTGTGAGGGGAGACGCCCGGCTTCAGCAGGAGGCCTCCTGGAGCCCTGCCGAGAGCGGGGTCGCAGAGGGGGCCGGGGTTCCAGCCTGCGCTCTAGAAGATCCTCGGAGACACCGGCTCGGTTAGAGGAGGGAGCATCGTTTCTGCACCCTCTCGGTGGTCCTTGGCGGCCTGGGAAATGACTATCACAAATTATTATCATAAAAGGCTTACCTCCGGGGAAGCTGGGGGAGAAGGGAAACACGTAGATGCGTGGCTGAGTCCTTTTGCTGTCCACTGAGACTATCGCAGTGCGCTTAATCGGTTATACTCCAATATAGAAGAAAAAATTTTAAAAAAAGTTTACCTCCTGAATCAAATTCTCATTAACTAAATTCCCCTGAAAACAAACTCGTTCCATCTGTGATATCACAGCAGTTTCCTAGCTTATTTCCCGACTCCCAGTCTTTTGCTCTAGAGCTCAAGGGACAGTTTTTCATTGTTCCCCTAACAGAGATTTTTTTTAAGCTTTAGAATCTTGTTTTTAAATGAAATTTATTAAATTGGAAGCCCCATTTAATAAAAGTTAGAAGCAAAATGTTCTTATTAAAACGCATCGGTGAGCTGATGTCCCCTCTGCTGGGCACCACTCTGCCATCCCTATATTTTCATTGTTCCCCTAACAGAGATTTTTTTTAAGCTTTAGAATCTTGTTTTTAAATGAAATTTATTAAATTGGAAGCCCCATTTAATAAAAGTTAGAAGCAAAATGTTCTTATTAAAACGCATCGGTGAGCTGATGTCCCCTCTGCTGGGCACCACTCTGCCATCCCTATAGCTGCTCTGGAGGCGACGCCACAGGGTGTCCTGGGTGGTGTGAAACCCACTGGCCTGCTTCCAGCAGCAAAAGTCCTTATAACCCAACATTACAGCTGCACCTCCACTCCCCTTCCTAGTACCGCTTCCTGACACTCTCTGCACCCCTGTGCCACAAATACCTAGAACAATTAGCTCCCAAATGGCTTTTCACTATTTGTCAAAACTTCTGATTACAAGGAGTTTCAAACATACATAAAAACCCCATCAAATATTATAATAAACCTCCATCTACCCATAACTCAGTTTTAATGGTTATCAGCTCACAACCAATCTTGTTTCGTTTCTACCTCCCTATCATAGCAATTAAACAACATTGACTCCCACACGACTTGGAAGTAAATTTCCTCCTAACGTTCCCTTCACTAGAACTTCATGATATCACTCGGTTTGACAAGGAATTAACTATAACCAACAATACCAGTAAATGTGAACCTCGGTGGCTCAGAGCTTAAAGCATCTGCCTCCAATTCGAGAGACCCAGGTTCGATCCCTGGGTCGGGAAGATTCCCTGGAGAAGGAAATGGCAACTCACTCCAGTATTCTTGCCTGGAGAATCCCATGGACGGAGAAGCCTGGTGGGCTACAGTCCATGGGGTAACAAAGAGTCGGACGCGACTGAGAGACTTAACTTTCACTTTCTACTTTCACTGTCACTAAAGTGACAATACCAGTGTCACATCTGAAAAATAATCCCTTAGTAAAAATAAAGTATCTAGAGTTCAGATAACACTAGATTTGAGCTAGTGTTCCANTTTTTTTTTTCTTTCATGGAAAAGCATTTGGATTTTGATACTCTACATGTGTTTTGAAAATGTTGATAAACACAAGCTATACTTAGATCTGGGTGACAGACACACTTTCAACAAATGGAGTTTTTATTCGAGAATGGACATTTTCCAAAAACCATTCAATCTCAGGCCTTTTGCTGCAGGTAGGGTTTAAGGGAATGCACAAAAAGGAAGAAGGGCCCCCGTACCCATGGGATATTGTAGTTTCTTTAAAATCGGGCTGCTCTTACTTCCTGTGAAGTTCATAAAGTCCTGCTCCCTTTGCTTAATCATCCAGAATGAAACCTGCTGACCAGATTCTCTTCTACGTTCTTGCTGCTCTGACACTGCCTCCAGCCAGGCTTGTCAGGAATATTAAGGATGGTTTACTGGCCAGAACTCTCTTCCAAACTGCAAAGGAAAATTCCTTTTAATTCTGTGGAAAGGCTCCTCTCCTGCTTCAAATTCAACATAAAAATATGTTGCTGCTCCCGGCAGTGCCATCTGCTTGATGGCAGAAGGCTCTGGTATACCCAAGAGCGCTATCTGTTGTTCCTGTGCCCTGGGAAATGAAGGCATTTCTAATGTCAGCAGTGGTGCCCTGGCTGAGTGGCACAAGAATGACCCATTGCTGGAGGTGATGTCTCTTACTATCTTGTTACCAAATTAAGTCATATGGACCCTGTTTGGGCCCTAGCCCAATGGGCAAGATGAGGACATAGTAATTAGATAAGCCTCGAAACTACAATATCCCTTGGCCAGGGCAAGGTAACAACGTGTGCCAATCTTGAACACCAGATGTTTTTCTACTTCAGGGCTGGCAGGGTAAAATCAGCAAGAGCTTGGAGTCCAGGGAGGTCTGAAAGGCTGCTTTGGGTGAGGAGACTTGCTATCACTGCCACTAGCTGGATGCCTCCTTCCTGCCTCAGTGCACCTGTCCCCTTTGCCATCTTATAGACGAACAATCACAGGTGATGAGAGGTGATAGAAAAATGTATGTACAACTTTTAGACAAATCATTGATCACATAAGTAGGAATGATTTCATCTTCTGTGTAGGTTGGATGTAAAACACCTTTTTAATTTTAACCATTATTGTGAGCCAGCCTTGTGGAAGTGGGAGAGAGAGCCATCTGCTCCAGAAAGGTGATCATGAATAACACATAATGAAGCTCCCTTTGGCCAACACTGATTAGGGCAGAATTGCAGGTGATCATGACAGCTTCAGAGAAGGCAATGGCACCCTACTCCAGTACTCTTGCCTGGAAAATCCCATGGACGGAGGAGCCTGGAAGGTTGCAGTCTATGGGGTCGCTGAGGGTCGGGCACAACTGAGCGACTTCACTTTCACTTTTCACTTTCATGCACTGGAGAAGGAAATGGCAACCCACTCCAGTGTTCTTGCCTGGAGAATCCCAGGGACGGGGGAGCCTGGTGGGCTGCCATCTATGGGGTCGCACAGAGTCAGACACGACTGAAGTGACTTAGCAGCAGCAGCAAGACAGCTTGGAGATCGGGAAAACTGAGTCTGCATAGAAACTCTCCCCCTTACTACCATTGTAACCTCAGATAATTATTTAATCTCTTTTATATCTTGGTCCCTTTATCTGCAAAGTGAAGATACTCATATCTGCTTCAGAGAGTTCTTGTGAGGATTAGATAAGAAAATGTATATATAGCACTGTGCCTTGCACATAATAAGTGTGCAATAGATGGTTGCTATCACAAGAACTTGGACACAAGCAAGATTTATTACTGATTTAAGAGCTCATTTTAAAAAACATTCCTGAAACCTTTATTTGCTATAAAACTTAATATAGACACTAACAATGTGAATATTTCTGTCTCATAATGTTACTCTGAGTTACTATGAGACCTTCCAACCCCACATTTCTTTCTTCTTTCCTAGTTCCAAGCTTCTGCATATTTTACTAAATCCCACCAAATCATGACTGCTTCACTTTGAGAAAGGGTCCATTTGCAATCCTACTCAGTGTCTCAAGGTTCTGATCTCTGAAGACTTGATTTTCTACATCGCCTTTGCCAATTGTTTCCTTTTTTAATTAACTGAATAGTTGCCTGTGCTGGGTTTTCCTTGCTGCACAGAGGCTTTCTCTAGCTGCAGTGAGCAGGGGCTAGTCTTCAGTTTCCACGCACAGGCTCCTCATTGTGGTGGCTTCTCTTGTGGAGTACAGGCCCAAGAGTTCTTGGGCTTCAGTCGTTGTGGCCTGTGGGCCAGTTGCTGCTCATGGACCTAGAGCACAGGCTCAGTAGTTGTGGCAGACACGACTGAAGTGACTTAGCAGCAGCAGCGTTGACACTAAACTGAGTATCCTCACCATTCCCTCACTGTCTCTAGCTCCTACTCCTTTGTAACTAGTGTCCTATGTTAATATCCTCTATTGGACTACTTGGTGTGGTTTCTCCTCCTGACTAGACCTGACTGATTCAATCATGGTGATTCCACAGCTGTTTTCTAAGCAACTAACCTAGTGGATAAATATGATTTTTAGTTGAGCTTTGTATCTGAGAGGACATTGACAAAAATAGGTATTGGACTATGACTCATTTCTTTTTTTTTTAATTCAAGAATGCTAAAAACTTCCTGCTCTAAACTTCGGTGACTAACTGATTTTGTTAGCAAATAGCTATATAGTAGAGATTTTGTGCTTGAGATCTATAGATAAAAAAGTATAACGAAGTTCATCACATAGCTGCATGCCCATAGGAAGGAGAAAAGACTTTATTTTCTTCATTCTTACTGTTAGTGCCATAGTTCCCGATATTTAGGAGTTTGAAGTAGAAATAGTTTCAAGTTTATCCTAAATAAAAGAGCTTAGAATTATGAACTAAACCTAAAATTTATGTATTAAGATTTTTGTATATTTTATATAAGATTTATGTATATTTTTTCAATTTTTTAAACTCTTAATTTTATATTGGAATATAACTGATTAACGGGCTTCTCAGGTGGCACTAGTGGTAAAGAATTTGCCTGCCAATGCAGGTTTGATCCCTGGATCGGGAAGATCCCTTGGAGAAAGAAATGGAAACCCACTCCAGTATTCTTGCCTGGAAAATTCCATGGACAGAGAAACCTGGTGGGCTACAGTCCATGGGGCTGCAAAGAACTGGACATGACTAAGTGACTGAGCACCATAGCTAATTAACAATGTTGTAATAGCTGCAGGTGGATAGCAAAGGGACTCAGCCATACATATACATGGAAAGATAGTTTATTTTTGCTCTGTCCTTCATTCATATAGTTCCTCCAGGTCAAATAAAGAAAAGAAAGAATAGACAAAAGAAAATTCCTCCTAATCAAATATTAAAAAGATAACTAATAGTAGCAAGCAAATTTTCTGCTTAGTTGCAGGGATTTCATAAAATAATTCTGATATTTCAAACTTGCTGCTTAAGTCAGTCAGTACAAAAGAATCAAACTTATGACTTCCTTCACTTTCCAGATCATTTGTAATTTGAGGGGAAGATAGCTGCCCAAAGGAAAAAAGGAGGTTTGAATTCTAAAGTTCAGGAAAGTTGTATTAACTAAACAGCTCAAATAAAACAAAACCAGATCCTCTTAGACAATCAGAGGGCTACATACACATGCTTTCATCTTTGTGCACATGGGCTGCATTCAATAGGAAAGAGAACGTGGAACTCTCAAAGTGTCCTGAGACATATGTCTTTGTTTAATTTCTTGAATTGATTCTTTTCTGTTTCCCATACTTATTGGAAAAATATCAACATTCCATCAGGGCTATGGAATTTATCTAAAGTTGTGAAATATCTGCTCCGATGGCTTTATATGACCACTATGTTAATGTAAATAAATTTATTCAGTTGACATTTCAGGAAAATGTGCACTAAGGTAAGCTAAAAAATATCTTAGTTGGAACACCTGGTGCTTAGTAATTATTAAAAAATATCACAGTTTAGCAACAATAATAGAACTTTAATTTTTTAAAAAAAGTTATTGAGGAAGGAAACATACACTAATGAGAGCATTTCTTAAAATTGTCTATCAAAGTAACATACCCATAAAAGTGAGTCAATTAGGGAAAAAATGTAGTGTTTTAATGACACAGAAAGAGTTTGTAAAGGAAACTGGATCCAGGACTTAGACAGCTTTGGATCTCATCATTATAAAAATGTAATATAGTAATGGAAACATATATTTAAAGATTGATGCAATTATAAAGGAAACTAGAAAGCAGCATATGAGAAAAAGAAGATTAATGCAATGCTTATTTATTTATTCAAAAGACTATATTTAAAATCTGTTTTAGATTTAAAGAAAATTGAGCAGAAAATACAGAGAATTCCCAGATAACCCCTTTTATCCTGAATGTAGTTTCCCTTAATTATTAACATTTTTCATTGGTATGGAACATTTGTTACCATTGATAAGCTTATAGCCCCACATTATTATTAACTAAAGTTTATAGTAACATCAGAGTTCACTGTTTGCATTATATATTCTGTGGGTTTTGGCAAATGTATAATGACACTTATTTGCTGTCACAGTGTCATTCAGAATAGTTTCACTGCCCTGAAAATTCTCTGTGCTCCACTTGGCCATCCCATCTTCCCTTCTACAAGCCCCTGGCAACCACTGACCTTTATGCTGTCTCCGCAGGTTCACCTTTTCAAGAATGTCAGAGCTGAAATCATATACCATGCAGACTTTTCAAATTGAATTATTTCACAAAACAACATGCATGTAAGTGTCCTTAACCTCTTCCCATGGCTTGATAGCTCGTTTATCTTTATTGCTGAATAATATCTTGTCATACAGATGTGCCATGAATTATTTACCCATTCATACTGAAGGACATTTGATTGCTTCCAAGTCTTGGCAATTATGAACAATGTTGCTATAAACATTTATGTGCAGATTTTTGTCTGGACGTAGGTTTATAACTTATTTGGATATTTCTGGGAATTTTAACATTTATGACAAGTTTATGGAAAATATGCCATAAAATTTATCTTAGGTGATTTAAACATATTAACTGAACTGAAAAATTTCTGTAATATATACATGCAAATTTACCTAGAGAAGAATTCGAAGCTCTGGATAGTATTATAATAACTAAAAATTGTATCAGTAACCAAAGATATTCCCACTAAGAAAATTCCAAGCACAGATTCTCTACCCTTATGTTTTAGGAGTGTTCACAGAACAAATATTTCAATCTTAATTATACTATTCCAGGGTGCTAAGAATTTTTTTATGAAGCTAGTGTAATTTCAATGTAACAAAGATAGTAAGGAAACAAGACATGGGAAAATTTTATTTATGGATTTATGAAGCAAGGATACAAAAACTATAAATAATATGCTTACAAAGAGAATTTAGAACATATATAAAGCATAATAGTATAATCTGCCATGACAAATTTGGATTTATTTCTGGAAGATAAGCTTGTATTAATGTTAAAATGTATCTTAATATAATTTGCCATACTACAAGATTAAAGAAGATCACAAAATTACCTCACCAGTTGCAGAAAAAGCACTCAATAAAATGTAATCTTCACTGATGTTGATGTTCTTGGCAAATTAGGATCAGAAGGGAATTACCTGAACTGACTCAAAATCAACAGTAAATTTTATATAGAGTGAGGAGAACAAACTGAAATCTCTACTTCTGAGTTTGCAAAAAAAGACCAAGATTCTAAGTACTAACTTTTTATTCAATATTTTACCAGTGTTTCTAGACAGTGTTATCACAAGAAAAAGAAATATGTTTAATGACTGAAAAGAACAAAAATATAAAAGCTTATTTGCAAATCATATAATTGTGTACAAGGAATGGCCATAGGTACCTACAAGTAAATTACTCAAAATTAAGAGGAAAGCAAAGTTGCCAAATGAAGTCTATATAGTAAAATTATTATTTTCCTATTCTGTGTTTAGTTGCTGTCTCTTGACCGACTCTGCAACCCCATGGACTCTAGCCTGTCAGGCTTCTCTGTCCATGGGGATTCACCAGGCAAGAATACTGGAGTAGGTTGCAATACCTTCCTCCAGGGATTACATTCTTATACAACAGTAATAAATAGTGAGATTACAAACAAAAGCTGGTTTAAAACTCAACATTCAATAAACAAAGATTATGGCATCTGGTCCCATCACTTCACGGTGAATAGATGGGGAAACAATGAAAACAGTGACAGACTTTATTTATTTTGCCTCCAAAATCACTGCAGGTGATGATTGCAGCCATGAAATTAAAAGACGCTTGCTCCTTGGAAGAAAAGCTATGACCAAACTAGACAGCATATTAAAAAGCAGAGACATCACTATGCCAAAAAAGGTCTGTCTAGTCAAAACTATGGTTTTTCCAGTAGTCATGTATAGATGTGAGAGTTATACCATAAAGAAAGCTAAGCGGCAAAGAATTAATGCTTTGGAACTGTGGTGCTGGAGAAGACTCTTGAGAGTCCCTTAGACTGCAAGGAGATCCAACCAGTCCATGCTAAAGGAAATCAGTCCTGAATATTTATTGGAAGGCTTGATACTGAAGCTGAAGCTCTAATCCTTTGGCCACCTAGTGCGAAGTGACTCATTAGGAAAAGACCCTGATGCTGGGAAAGATTGAAGGCAGGAGGAGAAAGGGATGGCAGAGGATGAGATGGTTGGATGGTATCACCGACTCAATGGCCATGAGTTTGAGCAAGCTCCGGGAGTTGGTGATGGACAGGAAAGCCTGGCGTGCTGCAGTCCATGGGGTCACAAAGACTCAGATAATGCTGAGCAACCAAACTGAACTGACAAACAAAAAATTTAAAGATATTATTTGTACTAGCACCAAGCATACAAATTATATAAACATGTTTAACACAGTATGTTCAAGAACTCTATGAGGAGATAGAAAATATAAGTGAAAGATATTCAACAATTCCTAAATAAGTGAAAAAATAAGTTACATTAATTATCTTTAGGTGATTGTAGATTCAGTGCAATCCTAGTCAAAATTGTAGCATGGTTTTTCCATAAAAATTGACAAGCTAATTAAAAAATGTATATGTAATTTCAAGAGACCATATAGATACAGTCTTAAAAAGACTTGTTCTTCTGTATATTAAGACTTATTGCCTGGATATATATGTATAAAAATATGGAAACACTGTGTTTTGCACCAGGGACTAACTTAGTGTCATAAGTCAATTCAGTTCAGTTCAGTTCAGTCGCTCAGTTGTGTCTGACTCTTTGCGACCCCATGAATCACAGCACGCCAGGCCTCCCTGTCCATCACCATCTCTTGGAGTTCACTCAGACTCACATCCATCGAGTCCGTGATGCCATCCAGCCATCTCATCCTCACATCTCTTTCAGAATTTTCCACAGTTTATTGTGATCCACACAGTCAAAGGCTTTGGCATATTCAGTAAAACAGAAATAGATGTTTTTTCTGGAACTCTCTTGCTTTTTCAGTGATCCAGTGGATGTTGGCATTTGATCTCTGATTCTTCTGCCTTTTGTGAAACCAGCTTGAACATCAGGAAGTTCACAGTTCATGTACTACTAAAGCCTGGCTTGGAGAATTTTGAGCATTACTTTACCAGCATGTGAGATGAGTGCAACTGTGCAGTAGTTTGAGCATTCTTTGGCATTTCCTTTCTTTGGGATTGGAATCAAAACTGACCTTTTCCAGTCCTGTGGCCACTGCTGAGTTTTCCAAATTTGCTGGCATATTGAGTGCAGCACTTTCACAGCATCAGCTTTCAGGATTTGAAATAGCTCAACTGGAATTCCATCACCTCCACTAACTAATCAGGAAGTTCACAGTTCATGTACTACTAAAGCCTGGCTTGGAGAATTTTGAGCATTACTTTACCAGCATGTGAGATGAGTGCAACTGTGCAGTAGTTTGAGCATTCTTTGGCATTTCCTTTCTTTGGGATTGGAATCAAAACTGACCTTTTCCAGTCCTGTGGCCACTGCTGAGTTTTCCAAATTTGCTGGCATATTGAGTGCAGCACTTTCACAGCATCAGCTTTCAGGATTTGAAATAGCTCAACTGGAATTCCATCACCTCCACTAACTTTGTTCATATTGATGCTTTCTAAGACCCACTTGACTTCACATTCCTGGATGTCTTGCTCTAGGTGAGTGATCACACCATCATGATTATCTGGGTCATGAAGATCTTTTTTGTACAGTTCTTCTTGTAGTCTTGCCACCTCTTCTTAATATCTTCTGCTTCTGTTAGGTCCATACCATTTCTGTCCTTTATCAAGCCCATATTTGCATGAAATGTTCCCTTGGTATTTCTAATTTTCTTGGAGAGATCTCTAGTTTTTCCCATTCTGTTGTTTTCCTCTATTTCTTTGCATTGATCACTGATTACTCATTTAATTTGGCTATGTTATTTCATATTGGCCTCTCTCACTAGAACATGAGATATTTACTTTCTTCATTTTGCTTGTCTACAAAATTTCCATCCTCCAAAATTTTGTTTACATCTCTAGTCTTCAATTGTCTCTACTCCTACTCTCTTTTTCTTTGTGTATTTATTACATTTACTGTAATTACACTCCAGTTTGGGGAGGGGACAGAGGTAAATTTATTCAAGTTTTATACTTAACTGCTAATTATCACTTTAATGTTAAGAACAAGGATATTTCTTTGTTTGCAAAAGCCCAGTTAATAACAAAAGGGATAAACAGATACACAGGAGACTTAGAAGAGCAAAACAAGGGAATGATTATCTGGCACACTCACATGTGTGTAAATATGTGTGCACACATGCTTTTGAGAGGGATTATAACCAGGAAAAATAAGGTTTTTGTTTGATTATAATTATACATTACTTCTCTGGTTTACTACATCAATTTAGAGAGATAGTATTGTAATGTGGCTTGGTCCTCATTCACATTCCACATGATTCTGTTGAAGCTGGATCCTTCCTATATCGTGAAACAGCAGAGAGTCAGACCTAGTGAACAGAACTTCAAATTTCCCTGGTCACATGATTAGTTCGGGGATGAGCACGTGATCTCAGCAGAGCCAAAAGAGACATCAGTAAATCTTGGCTAAAGTTGCCCCTTTCGACTGATCTTGAGAGAACCTACATATTGGAATGGCCACAGACTTTAATACACAGGATGACAAATATCTGCAAATAGAGTAAATTTTAAGAGGTAACAAGCATGCACACAGGGAAAGACAAGCTAGATCCTGAAGACAGTGTTTGACTCCCTCTTGCCAATAATACCTGAGCCATATTGTCCCTAGACTGTTCAGTTGTTTCCCAATAAACTCCCTTGGATTGGATTTTCTGTTACTGGCATCCAAAAGAACCCTAACTAATTCATAATGCTTTACAAAAGAAGCTTCCAAGCTTCTCAAAACAAAATGATTTTGAAAGGAAAGAAAGGAAGTAGATAAACATTAAGAGAAGCATCACCAGACTACATAGTGTTAAAAAAAACACAGGCAGGAGAAATTTGAAACCCAAATCAGTGAGTTTACAGCAAGAACATCTAAACGTTCTCAGAGGCAGGTTTTCTGACCTGGCCCAAGGAAATAGAAATACTGTAGGAAGAAATTATTTCATTATGAGCAACAGTTTTACAGGAATGATGGTGTGCAATGCCCTAGATATGAGGAATAAAGGAAATGCTGCAGTGTACAGTGTCAGTAAACTTGCCATAAATTTAGATGAGAATTTAGAACAAATTATTAAAAGATTGTTTGTGAGAACCTAGAATGGAAATTGATGTCACTTGAAGCTGGAATAACATCATGAGGAATACATTAGGTCAGAACTAAATGTTTCTTATGGACAAGATAATGATACGAGATTTGGAAAATACTATTAAATGATTCAGTTTGGTTCAGTCTCAGTCGTGTCCAACTCTTTGCAACCCCATGAATCACAGCACGCCAGGCCTCCCTGCCCATCACCAACTCCCGGAGATTACCCAAACTCAACGTCCATTAAGTCGGGGATGCCATCCAGCCATCTCATCCTCTGTCATCCCCTTCTCCTGCACTCAATCTTTCTCAGCATCAGGGTCTTTTCAAATGAGTCAGCTCTTCACATTAGGTGGCCAAAGTATTGGAGTTTCAGCTTCAGCATCAATCCTTCCAATGAACACCCAGGACTAATCACTTTTAGGATGGACTGGTTGGATCTCCTTGAAGTCCAAGGGACTCTCAAGAGTCTTCTCCAATGCCACAGTTCAAAAGCATCAATTCTTCAGTGCTCAGCTTTCTTCACAGTCCAACTCTCACATCCATACATGACCACTGGAAAAACCATAGCCTTGACTAGATGGACCTTTGTTGGCAAAGTAATGTCTCTGCTTTTGAATATGCTGTCTAGGTTAGTCATAACTTTCCTTCCAAGGAGTAAGCGTCTTTTAATTTCATGGCTGCAATCACCATCTGCAGTGATTTTGGAGCCACTAAAAATAAAGTCAGCCACTCTTTCCACTGTTTCCCCATCTATTTCCCATGAAGTAATGGGACCAGAGGACATGATCTTAGTTTTATGAATGTTGAGCTTTAAGCCTACTTTTTCGTTGCACAGGAACCTGGAATGTTAGGTTCATGAATCAAAGCAAGTTGCAAGTGGTCAAATAGGAGATGGCAAGAGTGAACATCGACATTCTAGGAATCAGCAAACTAAGATGGACTAGAATGGGTGAATTTAACTCAAATGACCATTAGATGATTAATGACTGAATAATGTGGTCCAAGGAGTGCTTAATAAAAAGTACTACAAACAAACAAAAAACCCTCATCTCTTGACTAGAGATCACAGATAGCATACTTCACACTTCAGTGAATTTAAAATACTAAAAATTTTTATCACAGCCATCGGGGAAGGCAATGGCACCCCACCCCAGTGCTCTTGCCTGGAAAATCCACTGGACAGAGTAGCCGGGTGGGCTGCAGTCCATGGGGTCATTGACAGTCGGACAGACTGAGCGACTTCACTTTCACTTTTCTCTTTCATGCATTGGGGAAGGAAGTGGCAACCCACTCCGGTGTTCTTGCCTGGAGAATCCCAGGGATGGGGGAGCCTGGTGGGCTGCCGTCTAAGGGGTCACACAGAGTCGGACACGACTGAAGTGACTTAGCAGCAGCAGCAGATGAAAATATGGATGGCTTATTCAGAAAACTTCAATGAGATAGAAAATATAGGGTTGGCCAAAATGTTCATTTGGTTTTTTCCATACACTGTTACAAAGGGAAATGGAACTAGTGGCAATGGTAATGGTTATCCTTAATGACAGTTCACTAAGTTCTAGGTGCTGTACCAAAGTGCTACACACACACTGACTCAGGAAATGTTCACCCAAAACTATTAAGGGAATATTTTCACTTTATAGATGAGATGATGGAGATTTTAACTAGATTTAATAATGTCCTAATAATGCTTCCCTGGTGGCTTCAACGGTAAAGTGTCTGCCTGCAATGCGGGAGACCCGGGTTCGATCCCAGGGTTGGAAAGATTCCCTGGAGAAGGAAATGGCAACCCACTCCAGTACTCTTGCCTGGAAAATCTCATGGACGGAGGAGCCTGATAGGCTACAGACCATGGGGTTGCAGAGAGTCAGATACGACTGAGCGACTTCACTTTCACAACTAATAATGTCCCAAAGACATGAAGCATCAGAGTTGGGATTTAAACAGAAGTCTGACAAGAAAAATATTTGCTTTCTAAACAAAATTTTCTGTTCCTTTTAAAATGAATGTGAAGTCTACATTTTAAATAGAGGCAAAATATCTGCACTTAAAGTCTAAAAAGTAGGGCTCAAAACATAACACTAATGAAAGACAACATCTTAAAATGACTTGGGTTGATTAAAAGCTCAGTAAAAATAAAGAGAATGATATAACTGCCCCCAAATTAATGTTACTCTGGGTTGACCAGAGCACACTTGCAACATCATGTGTAATATTTGAATATATAGTCTCAGACCATAAATAATCCACCTGCAGTGCAGGAGATCTGGGTTCAGTCCCTGTGTTGGGAAGATCCCCTGTGGGAGGGCAGAGCAACCCACTCCAGTATTCTTTCCTGAAGAATCCCCATGGACAAAGGAGCTTGGTGGGCTGTAGTCCATGGGATCACAAAGAGTCAGACATGACTGAGCAACTAAGTACACATATGGTTTAAGAACCAGTCTGATATTCTCGAGCATATTCAAACTCATTTAACTGGAAACTGATTTGTGAGAAAAAGATATGCAAGAAGAACAAATATGAGATCCAGGAAGAAAATATAAAAAGCACAAAAGTGTGTTCTTCAAATATGGGAAAAGCTATTAAGCAAAAGAGGGGTTAAAGTCTACATTGATCCAAAATCATTACAATGTACTAATATCAGCTTAACAGAATTAATTTTAAATTAATTCTCTCATTTTATTGGGAGAAAATTCAGCTGTAGAAGTAAAGTGATTTATTCACAGTGACTTTTTAGATGCTGGTAAACTTGAGATGGGAATACATGCTTAAAATCTTCCAGTTAAGGAGGGGCTTTTTTCACTATGTGAGACTAGTAAAAGGGAAAATGGACAATTGACAAGAGTATGCTTATCTAAAGCTACCACCTTTTAGTCAATAGGGCCTAGGGTTCAGAAAAGGTAACATTTAAAATAATTAATGAAAAGTATTAATTGAGAGCTCTTAGTTTTGGATAATTACTCACCAAATTCCATACTTATTGTTCTACTGTAAGAGAATAGATTCTTAACAGTGTATCTGAAATAAGGGTTTCCTTCTGCAGATGATAGAAGCTCTTGATAATTACCCTTGCCTCTGGACCTCTTCATGCCAAAATCATTTTCCCCCAGTACCTTAATCTGTAGGACTGTCCTCCCTTTGAGGCCATTTCTAGGAAGTCAGCCTTCCGATCTGTTCCTGAGCGTGGGAGCAGGAGCAGCTGAAGGGGAAGCAGTGATTCGATGGCTCAGAACACACCCACTCAATTGCCTCCCTGCTTCTGAACATCAGCTGTTGAGCGGGGGAAGGAAGCCAGAATTATCACCAGCTGTTTCCCAAGCTGTTTTGGCAGAAAGTCACAGAAGGCTAGATTCCCCAGGCATATTCTTGAGTGATGTTCGTGGAACTGAAGATCACAGCCAGAAGAGACAAATGGGCTTGGTCTCTTTATCTTCCAGTCTCCATACCAATAAGCCTTTTCAAGCCCTCACTATCAAGCTTACATTCCCTAATATTTGCAACAGTCACCAACACTTCAAGGTTCACATTATCAATGTCTCCTTGATTTTTGGTACCTTTTTTATTACCTAAGACTAGAATTGGTTTTGACAAGAGATACTGCAAGAGAGAGATGGAGTCAAAACAACTTGAAATCAAACCAGCTGGATTTGTGTGTGTGTGTATGTAGCTCCAAGTACTATGCAAAAAATTACAAAATTACTTCAAATTCGACCAGAGAGACGTGATCGCAAGCAGTTAGCGGTATGTCAGATTGCAAAGTCTTTTGCCAAATTTGGCTCCAGGTATGTAGCTTGAAGACAATTGGAGGCCAGAACTGCAATATAGTTGATGTCCTAGGTTTCTAAATGTAGTCAACCGACACAAGAAATGTGTTTATTATGATGTTCCAAGTATAGATGCACCTATACCTAGATTCCTAGTCCTCAGGTTATTTTTACATAATTAGAAGAGAAATTCCCTGTCACCAGAATAGTCTCCCAAATACATAAAATGATTTCTGCTCATTTATACAAATTTGTATGAAAATATAAATCACATGATCTCTTACAACAAAAAACATTTGGAAAGAAAAGCATGTTTAATGACCATTTAGATAGGAAACCAGTCAACAGAAATGCAAATGAACCAAAAGTTTATTGAGAAGTCAGAGTTAAGAGAAATGTTTGTAACTCCTAAATCATTTTCCTTTGAGGGTTTTTCCAGAAGGATTCAAGATATCTCACATGTTTTAGTGCATGACTATTTTCTTGCCAAATCTAACTTGAAATATTATATTCTAAATATACATGTCACATAATCATGAATATCCTTTCCCTTGCTTGAATGAGGCCTGGCCAAGCATTTTCCTGGCAGTTATTATGTCTATAAGAATATACGAGGATATTATAAAGCTAGCCAAAAAATTAGTAGGCTAACTGCCATATAAGAATATGAAAATACTTATTTGGTCAATATTAACAGACTTTTTATAAAACAGGCTTGTAACACAGACATTACTTGACATCAGCCTTTCAAAAACAGTTCTTCACTGGTAGAAGAAAAAAAGGTTTCATTTGGGAAAATACCACTGGGAAGTTCATTTGCCTCTTTGTTTTAACTAATGATGAATAAGAACTTTAAATTTCCAAAAATAGGGAAATCTACATTCATCTGCACCAGAAACAAATCAAGGTTTCATTAAACATGAACACTTGCTACCACTATGCTCATTTATTTAGCAATGTTTTTATTCTACATCTGTGTGCTTTTTAATTATTTCACCATTTTAACAGAACTGGCCAGGACCTTTAGCATAAAGTTGAAAAAAAGTGGTAAGAGCATACATATATACATTGTTCCAAAGAGTAGAGTATGTGTGTGCTTAGTTGCTTCAGTCATGTCCAACTCTATGTGACCCTATGGACACAAGCTCCTCCCTTCATGGGATTCTCTAGGGAAGAATACTAGAGTGGGTTGCCATGCCCTCCTTCAGGGCATCTGGACTCAGGGATTGAACCTACGTCTTTTACACCTCTTGCATTGGCAGGTAGGTTCTTTACCACTAGTACCACCTGGGAAGCCCAACCAGTCATATAGGATGCCCAGTATCTAGTGAGCCTGGCTACAAGCTTCATGCCAACAGCCTCAGTCAGGCATACCTGGAACTTTCCTTTTTTTTTTTTTTCACTATTAAATTTTCCCATCCTTCTGCCTGCCTTTGAGTCTCTCCTAAATGCAAGTAACCTTGGCTGACTCTTTTGCTCTAGCAAGGACAGAATAAATAGCCTGCCTGTGCTTTTCTCATTTGGTTGGTTATTTCCACAAGACCCAAGAATGAAAGTGCAAAGAGCAGAGGCTCAGACCTCTGTCAGTTCCCCGGTTTCCCCTGGGGTGGAGCTCTGAACCCTCAAACAGCAGAGTTGCTGGCTGATCCACTGGAAATGCTGAGCAGACCTTTGGACTCCACTGAGTGAGAGCTGGGGAGGCCAAATTGACTCAGATTAAATCCCCCAGGCATAAAATCACAAAAGAGTTTTTGTTAGATGCTGATTGGGAGGGAGATGCTCCAAAGATCTGGTGAAAGGGTAGGACAGCTGGGAGTAAAGCAATGAGGGAAAGGCAGGCATCTTGCCTAGAACTGGACTAGGGATTGCCTACAGCTGCCTGGGTGGGATAGAGATTTGAGTCAAGATTCTTATCTAACCTCCACCAAAATTCTTTATCTAATACACAGATATTTACTGAGTGTGTAGTGCGTGCAGGGCACTGTTGTGACCAGCAAAGCCCCTGGCCTCATGGAGCTCACACCCTAGTGGGGAAAGACAGACAATAAATGACTAAATTATGCTTATATAATCTCAGAAGTGGTCATGTTGCAGGATGGGGGACCCCTTCCAGGACCCAAGAGCGGGCTCTTGTCTAACACTTGGCAAACAATTGTCTGAGGACACGCGTGCTGACAAAGCAAGAGACTTAATTGGGAAGGGGCACCTGGGTAGGGGCCTTCCCTGGTGGCTCAGTGGCAAAGAATCCACCTGCCAGTGCAGGAGATGTGGGTTTGATCCCTGGGTCGGGAAGATCCTCTGGAGAAGAAGTGGCAGCCCACTCCAGTATCCTTGCCTGGGAAATCCNGTTGGATCTCCTTGCAGTCCAAGGGACTCTCAAGAGTCTTCTCCAACACCACAGTTCAAAAGCATCGATTCTTCGGCACTCAGCTTTCTTCACAGTCCAACTTTCACATCCATACATGACCACAGGAAAAACCATAGCCTTGACTAGGCGGACCTTAGTCGGCAAAGTAATGTCTCTGCTTTTGAATGTGCTATCCAGGTTGGTCATAACTTTTCTTCCAAGGAGTAAGCGTCTTTTAATTTCATGGCTGCAGTCACCATCTGCAGTGATTTTGGAGCCCCCCAAAATAAAGTCTGACACTGTTTCCACTGTTCCCCCATCTATTTCCCATGAAGTGATGGGACCGGATGCCATCATCTTTGTTTTCTGAATGTTGAGCTTTAAGCCAGTATATCCCAAATCATAACATCTCCTATGGTATCATCTAGGAATTTTATAGTTTCCAGTTGTACATTTAAGTATATGATTCACTTGAGTTAATTTTGGTTAAGGTTGTAAGTATGCATATAAATGTGGCTTTTGCATGTGGATGTCCACTTGTTCTAGCAACATTTGTTGAAAAAACTATTTTTGCTTAATTGTGTTTCCTTTGCTCCTCTATGAAAGATTCATTGCTTATATTTATGTGGGTCCATTTTGTGGTTCTCTATTCTTCCACTGATCTATTTGCTGGTTTTGTTTTTGTTTCTGTTGCTAATACCACACCATCTTGATTACTATAGCTTTTTCATAAGTCCTAAAGTCAATCCTTCAATTTTTTCTCTTTCCATATTTTGTTGGATATTCTGGATCTTTTTGCCTCTCTGTATAAACTGTAGAATGAATGTGTTGATAGTCACAAAATAAACTTGCTGAATTTTGATTGTGACTGTATTGAGTTTATAGATCAAGTTGGGAAGAGCTGACACCTTGACAGAGTTGCCTGTCTGCGAACAAGGAACATCTCTCCATTTCCACAGTTCCTTGATTTCATTCACGAGAATTATATAGTTTTTTTTTCCATGTAGATCTTGTACATACTTTGTTAGATTTATACCTAAACATTTCATTTTGTGGGGGATACTAATGTAAATTATATTGCATTTTTAATTTCAAATTCTACTTTGATCATTGATGGTATATAGGAAAGCTATTGACTTTTATATATTAATCTTACATCTGGCAACCTGGTTATAACTGATTACTAGTTCCAAGTTTTTTTGTTGCTTCTTTCAAATTTCTTACTTAGACAGCCATGTCATCTGGCTGTCTAACAAAGGCAGTTTTGTGTCTTCATTTCCAATATTTTCTTCCCAAAGGAAATATATTTTATTTCCTTTCCTTTTCTTATGATTAACATGGACTTCCAATATAATGGAGAAAAAAAAGTGACGAGAGGAAACATCCTTGCATTTTACCTGAGTTCAGTGGGAAAGCTCTGAATTTCTCACCATTAAGTATGATGTTAGCTATACATCTTTTGTAGTCGTTATCAAGTTGAGAAAGTTTACCTCTGTTCCTAGGTTACTAAGTTTTGTGGGGGCAAGCATTTGTCATAATGTGTTTTGGATTTTGTCAACTGCTTTTCTGCATCCATTGTTATATGATCATGATTTCTTTTTCAGTCTTGATGTGATAGGTTACATTATTGATTTTAGAGTGTTGAATCAATTTTGCATACCTGGGATAAATTCCACTTGGCCATGAAGTAGAATTCTTTTTTACACTATTTTGGATTCATTTTGCTAAGATTTTGTTGAAGATTTTTACAGCTATGTTTATGAGAGATACTGGCCTGTAGTTTCTTATAATATCTTTGTCTGATTTTGATATTAAAATAGTGCTGGCCTCATAGAGTGAGTTAGGAAGTATTCCCTGTGCATTTAACCTCTTAAAGAGATTGTAGAAAATTGGTATAGCACCAAGAACTAACTCAGGATTTCTGGCTCTTTTTTTAGCTTCATATAGAGTTTCTTTACACTTTTCTAGTGATCAATACTCAGCTAAAGACTGTGCTCTAGATCTCTCTGTCTCTGTCTCTGTCTCTGTCTCCGTCTGTCTTTCTCTCTCTCTCACTATGTCTCTTGTCTCCTCAGCATTTTGTCCAAAGTGTAGCCCTTTTGGCCACTCCAAATTCTGTCTCCTCCCACTCCAATATTCTTGGGTCTCTCTGGTGGCTTGGCTGGTAAAGAATCCACCTGCAATGCGAAAGACCTGGGTTTGATCCCTGGGTTGGGAAGATCCCCTGGAGAAGGGAATGGCTACCCACTCCAGTATTCTGGCCTGGAGAATTCCGTGGACTGTATAGTCCATGGGGTTGCAAAGAGTTGGACACAACTGTGAGGCTTTCACTTTCATCTTGTAGAGACCACTGGGATATTTGGGGATTCTCTCTCCCTGCGTTGCAGCACCATTCATGCAGTGGGCTAAGACAGTTGCATGTAGAAGCATTTGTCTCAGGAATTACTCTCCAAAGTTACCTGCCTTCCAATACCCAAATCCTTTTTTTTAAAACATATACATTTGCCTGGGGTTTTTTAGTTGTTTAAAGCGGGAAGATAAATCTTGTTTCTGTTGTTCCCTCTAAAATTCTTAACAGCCTTTAAAATATTTAGCAGAGTTCCCTAATAAGCTAGACAAAATGTATAGGATCAAAAAGAAATCAAAAACCTTTCCTGATGGTTCCTTTCATTTAAAATTTTACTCTAGAAAACCAGGTTCTTAAAAATTATTCTTTCATTCATAAATTTACAAAATAAACCTCATCTAGTTTCTCTTTACATATTTTTAAGTGACACTTCAGGAACACTTTTAAATATATTTGCCCCTTAAAATAAAATATACCAAAAAATGTTGAAAGTCGAGCAGTCCAGAAGTATAGTACTTAATAAAAGTAAATTTTTCTTAAAATGTCTAATAGATCTTTGAAACTTTACTTAATCATGTAGTTTGTTGATATGACCAGCCGACTCTAAGCTTGATTCAAATCTAATCATGACATCTACAAAATAGTGTTGTGAGAAATTGCATATAACTGTGACTGTATAGAAAGCAATTATCAAATAGTAATAACTACACTAATTTTCCTAAGCAAAATATTAGTTTTAATAATCACTGTCCTATTAATTTAAATGAAAAGTGGACATAATAAAGGTCTTTCAGTACATTAACATTTACAAGAAGCTTAAATGTCCAATTGTTAATGTTGAACAAGTTTCATAAATAATAAGATGCACGAATCTTTTAGCTACCAATTAAAATTATTTACATAATTTTAGACAATAAATTAAGTAGTTAATTATTCTGTTTTTTTTTAAAATTCTGTGCTGTTCTTAACGTAAATCCTTACTTTGCTAAACTACAGATGGTCTTGATTTAAAATATAGCATCTTTTTATATGACAGATAGACAAATAGATACTAACCTGCAACCTAACTTCAATGGATCAGGCATTCCAAACACTATTTCCAAAAGCACTAAAAAAATTATAAAGATTCTACCATAATCTCTAAAATCTGCACTATTGTATAAATCAAGACTTTTGGTAATGCTGCAGGGTATAGTAATAGAAGAGAGAGAAATTATAATGATGAAAACTGGTATTCGTTTGCTCTAATACTTCAGCCATATAGGAAAGAGGCCAAGCCCTTTCTTGTACTGGAGAAAGATCTGTATGAAAGTGGGCTAATATTTATCTTTGGAGAATAAACCCTTCACAACTGCTCAGTAAACCGTTTCTGCAGTATGGAATAAATGGTATTTGTGACATAAGGAAATATTTCATTTAATTCTAAATTGCCATAATATCATAATAGTTAACATTAAAAACATTTAGAAGACAATAACTAAGAATGCTTAGGTTCAATCAAATGTGTTATGATATCTGCCTTTAAGGGGAAAAGTTATTTAAGCTTTTATCCTCTAAAACACAGTCCTCTTCATCTTGCATTGTATAATTGGGTTGTTTTTAAGGGTTCTATCACTTAGCTAATTCCTTGTCACTTGATGAATTTAAAAGTGTCTCCAATAACATACAGCTAGTTTAATACAAAACTCATTTTTTAACCTGTAAATACTCCAAGCAGACTTTCCATCTGGAAATGGTGATCAGTTGCTCTTTTTTTTTTTTTTGGTGGGGTAGGGGCTGATCAAACTACTCTCATAGTTGTGTCCATGATTTCAATGGGAAGCAAGTCGAATTTTCTAGGGAAACATATGCTCAAGCACCCCATTCACAGCAGGCACCCTGGGGCCTAAATATGTTTTCTGCTTGATTATAAGCAAAAGTAACATTAAATATTATTGACAGTAATGGAGTAGTCAAGAGTAACTTAAACCACAATGTTTTGCATTTTTCTGACATAATTCATTCCCTAATAGCTATTGTAGGATTGAATAAAATTTCACCTTTTACTTTAATATTCTTGATGTATGGGGCACCTGTGCCTCACTTCACATCCTCTGGAGCACAACATTCTCTTCCCAATCATTCGTGTGGTGAACACTCTGTATCTGTTTTGACTCCTTTTACTTAGATTCAACCAAACAGTGCCTGATCAGCTTCATCTTCTTTTTCCAGAGTTTCACTGAGAATTTGGTGTGGGGCATTTCTTTGACACTTACCCACATGCAACTTGGAAGTCCATGGAACAATGACTGACCAATAAAAGAAGAGAAGTGATGTGAGCATGGCTGTGAGCATGGCTGTGAACATGGCTGATTCTGAGATGCATAGCATAAGGATTCAAGCTAAAATATAATCAGCTGAATTATTAGTTCTTGCAATGTCTTCATACCTGTATTAGCACAGGATGCAAGAGAGACGAGTAGAAATTGAGTCTGAGAACATCCAAGAGACATCATGAGTTCCATTGTTACATGGACTAGAACATAAAATTATATGATAATTCTAGTCTCCCAAGACCTAAATAAATACTTTCACTTCCTAAAGGAACAAATTTGGCTCTTCTTTTTTCTCCAGTTCAGTTCAGTTCAGTCGCTCGGTCATGTCCGACTCTTTGCAACCCCATGAATCGCAGCACGCCAGGCCTCCCTGTCCATCACCAACTCCCAGAATTCACTCAGACTCATGGCCATCGAGTCAGTGATGCCATCCAGCCATCTCATCCTCTGGTGTCCCCTTCTCCTTCTGCCCCCAATACCTCCCAGCATCAGAGTCTTTTCCAATGAGTCAACTCTTCACATGAGGTGGCCAAAGTACTGGAGTTTGGCTTTAGGATCAGTCCTTCCAATGAACACCCAGGACTGATCTCCTTTTGAATGGACTGGTTGGATCTCCTTGCAGTCCAAGGGATTCTCAAGAGTCTTCTCCAACACCACAGTTCAAAAGCATCAATTATTAGGTTCACGGCTTTCTTCACAGTCCAACTCTCACATCTATATAAGACCACTGGAAAAAACATCACCTTGACTAGATGGACCTTTGTTGGTAAACTAATGTCTCTGAATTTTAATATGCTGTCTAGGTTGGTCATAAATTTCCTTTCAAGGAGTAAGCGTCTTTTAATATCAAGGCTGCAATCACCATCTGCAGTGATTTTGGAGCCCCAAAAAATAAAGTCTGACACTGTTTCCACTGTTTCCCCATCTATTTCCCTTAAAGTGATGGGACCAGAGGACATGATCTTAGTTTTCTGAATGTTGAGCTTTAAGCTAACTTCTCCCCTCTCTTCTTTAACTTTGATCAAGAGGCTTTTTAGTTCCTCTTCACTTTCTGCCATAAGGGTGAGGTCATCTGCATATCTGAGGTTATTGATATTTCTCCCGGCAATCTGGATTCCAGCTTGTGATTCTTGCAGCCTAGCATTTCTCATGATGTACTCTGCATAGAAGTTAAATAAGCAGGGTGACAATATACAGCCTTGACATACTCCTTTTTCTATTTGGAACCAGTCTGTGGTTCCCTGTCTAGTTCTAACTGTTGCTTCCTGACCTAATATAGGTTTCTCAAGAAGCAGGTAAGGTGATCTGGTATTCCCATCTCTTTCAGAATTTTCCACATTTCTTGTGATCCATACAGTCAAAGGCTTTGGCATAGTCAATAAAATAGAAATAGATGTTTTTCTGGAACTCTCTTGCTTATTTTATGATCCAGCAGATGTTGGCAATTTGATCTTTGGTTCCTCTGCCTTTTCTGAAACCAGCTTGAACATCTGGGAGTTCACGGTTCATGTATTGCTGAAGCCTGGCTTTGAGAATTTTGAGCATTAATTTACTAGCGTGTGAGATGAGTACAATTGTGCGGTAGTTTGAGCATTCTCTTGCATTGCCTTTCTTTGGGATTGTAATGAAAACTGACCTTTTCCAGTCCTGGGGCCACTGCTGAGTTTTCCAAATTTGCTGGCATATTGAGTGCAGCACTTTCACAGCATCATCTTTCAGGATTTGAAAAGATGTTGGCAATTTGATCTCTGGTTCCTCTGCCTGTTCTAAAACCAGCTTGAACATCAGGGAGTTCACGGTTCACATATTGCTGAAGCCTGGCTTGGAGAATTTTGAGCATTACTTTACTAGCATGTGAGATGAGTGCAATTGTGCGGTAGTTTGAGCATTCTTTGGCATTGCCTTTCTTTGGGATTGGAATGAAAACTGACCTTTTCCAGTCCTGTGGCCACTGCTGAGTTTTCCAAATTTGCTGGCATATTGAGTGCAGCACTTTCACAGCATCATCTTTCAGGATTTAAAACAGCTCAACTGGAATTCCATCACCTCCACTAGCTTTGTTCATAGTGATGCTTTCTAAGGCCCACTTGACTTCACATTCTAAGATGTCTGGCTCTAGATTAGTGATCACATCACCATGATTATCTGGGTCATGAAGATCTTTTTTGTACAATTCTTCCATGTATTCTTGCCACATCTTCTTAATATCTTCTGCTTCTGTTAGGTCCATACCATTTCTGTCCTTTATCAAGCCCATTTTTGCATGAAATGTTCCCTTGGTATCTCTAATTACATTTCTACAAACAAGCAAGCAAAGAAACTCGTAGAAAAAGAAATAAGATTTGTGATTACTATAGGGGAGGAGGTAGGAAGAGGGGAAATTAGATTGAAAAAAGATTTATTACAAAGCTATATTAATTAAGCAAATGTGGTATGGGTGTAGATAGACAGACTAATGAAAATGGAGAGCCCCAAAGTAGATGCATGCACATATGTGCATGTATGACATGTATGACAGGGATGGTATGGGAGTTTAATGGAGGATGAACAATATTTTCCATAAGTTCTATTCAGGCCATATGTATTTATATGAACAACAGATCAGAATCCTAATTTATATCATGCACAAAATAAAGCCTGGGTGAAAGGCAAAATTATTAACACGTGAAAATATCTTCTTGATGTCAGGGTTCAGAATAATCTATATCTTTAACTTCATGTTGGTGTAATAAAAAAGAGAAAAATATAATAGTAGACAGCCAACAATATTTATTGCATTGAACAGGCCATTTCTTTATGTGTTAGGATGTAGCCACTATTTACTACTCTGTAGTACACGTTAATCTTCTTTCCTTGTGTGAATGTGTGCTAAGTCGCTTCAGTCGTGTCTGACATTTGTGACCCTGTTGACTGTGGCCCCCCAGCCTCCTCTGTCCCTGGGATTCTCCAGACAAGAATACTGGAGTGGGTGACCATTTCCTCCTCCAGGGGAATCTTCCTGGCCCAGGGATCAAAACTGTGTCTCTTCTATCTTCTGCATTGACAGGCGGGTTCTTTACCATGAGCGCCACCTAAAATACAAAACACGGGACTTCGCTCGTGACACAGTGGTTAAGAATCCACTTACCAATGCAGGGGACATGGGTTCTGTCCTTGGTCTGGGAAGATTCCACAAGCTGTGGAGCAACTAAGCCCCTGCACTGCAACCACGGAGCCTGAGTGCTGCAACTACTGCAGCCCGTGAGGCTAGAGCCATGCTCTGCAACAAGAGAGGCCACTGAAGTGTAATCCTGCGCCCACAACAGAGCAGTCCTTACTCACGGCAACTAGAGAAAGCTCGAGCAAGGCAGTGAAGAGCCGGTGTGGCCAAAAATAAAATAAGCACATAAATAACATTTGAAAAAATCATTAAAGCAATACAAAACACTTCAAATGTGAAACAGTATACCAGTGATATCTTTGTAGCATTTTACTATAAGAAATACAAAATTTGCAAAAATGCCTTTTTATATGCATTGTGGTAAACTTATAGTGTTCAAATATCTAATAGATTTTTTCTTTTTCCTGAGATATAATTGATTTGCAATTATAATTATATAATCATTTAGATTACAATTATTACAATTATATCAACTTCAAGTGTTAAATGATGATTCAAAATTTTTAAAGGTTATACTCCATTTATAATTATTGTATCATACTGGCTACATTCTCTGTGTTATACAATATATCCTTGTAACTTATTTATTTTATACCTAGTAGTCTGTACCTCTTAATCCCCTACCCCTCTTTTGCCCTTCCTCACTTGCCTCTCCCTACTGGTAACCACAAGCTGGTTCTCTATCTGTGAGTCTGTTTCTTTTTTGTAATATTCACTAGTTTCATTTTTTAGATTTCATGTATAAGTGACATTATATAGTATTTGTCTTTCTTTCTCTGCCTTGTTTCACTGAGCATAAACAAATACCTGATAGACTTTAAACATTCTTTACCATTTACATAATATAATTGTTTCTATTTTGTTATTCAAATAATATCACAAGGTTGACATCTTATCTCTAAAATGTGAAAAGAAAAATATATGAGAAGAAAAGGAAATAATAAAAATGAGATATATTTGTAGACCTCTGAGAATTGTTTTTCCAAGGAGTAAAACAACAAACATGACTTACTTATTTTAAAGACTATCTTTACTTCTAAAAAATCTACCAAAGCTAAAGTTATTTATTCCAATATAATGCTTTTTCTTCATAAAATATTGGGTTCTATAGCAAGCATGTTAGCAAGAACAATTTTTGTAATGTGTTCAGCTTAATATTGCAAAAGTTGCCTTACTAAGAAACTGTGTTATCAAAAACAATTGTTTAACAGGGAAAAGAGAGTTAAGGGTTAGGAAGTTTCCATCTTACAATAACAAAGTGAATTTTACTATAGGAGTTTCAACAATAATAGTGCTTTTAAAGTGTGGACTGAATGTTTGTGTTCCCCCAAAGTGACTGTATCTGGGTATAAGACCTTTAAGGAGGTGATAAATAGTGAGGTGATAAAGGTGAGCCCCTAAACCAATAGGGCTGGTTCCCTTACAAAGAAGAGTGAAAGACGCCAGAGTTCACTTGACCATGTGAAAGAACTATGAGGAAATGAATTTCTGCTGTTTAAGGCACCCTGTCTATGGTATTTTGTTACGACAGCCTGATGTGACTCATATAAGAGCTAAAAATGCATGGCTGTAAAACCTAAACATCTCTCACTAAATGTGGCATTTATGACTGCCAGTATTTGCTCCATGATAATGGCTATTTCTGTCATCAGCAGCAATATGATTAGCATAGTTTCTTACAAACAATATTTATTTAATTCTTATCTATTATTATTTCCTTAGTTTTTGCCATTTAACTAATCACTCCAAAATTTGGTGAATTAAAAATATATCCATTTATTTTGCTCATAATCTTTAGTTCTGGTTTTAGCTGGGATCCTTGAGTTGGCAGTTACCTGAGGGTCAGCAAGGCATATATGTCTCTGGAAGTGGGTCTGTGGCTAACATTAGCCTATGAGTTTCTCATATTGTTTTGCTTACTTTTATCCCAATCATTAAGCTTAGTTTTGGGAAAACTGTGGGAATATAATAAATACTTGTTGGACAGATGGTATTAAGACAGTGACCCTGGACTGTGAATTGCCAAAAAACATGGAGATCCTTCAGAGAGCTGCCCAGGGTCACTCTTTGGGGAAGGTGTTGAGACCTCTGGGGAACAAATGGGAATTACATAGAAGGTCTTTGCTGAGAGTTAATCCTTCAAGAAAAACCACCCTGGAGCTGCAGGTAGCAGAGCCAGAGATGCCCTGATGGAAGGTTTTGTTGACAGGAATTGCCTTAATAAAGGCAGGAACTCATTGGTGAAAATCTCCAGTTCATCCCTTGCTGTAGAACATGTTTGTGTGTTCAGTCACTAGGCTGTGTCAGACTCTTTGTGACCCCATATACTGTAGCCCACCAGGCTTCTCTGTTCATGGGATTTTCCAGGCAAGAATGCTGGAGTGGGTTGTCATTCCTTTCTCCAGGGGATCTTCCTGACCCAGGGATCAAATCTGTGTCTCCTGCATTGGCAGGTGGATTCTTTACCACTGAGCCACCTAGGAAGCCCTAAACATGTGTTATCTCCTCACTAAGGAGAGAGGCATATTTTTCTCCTTATAGCAGCACACATGAATTTCCCACACAATCTAGTCTGTTCTTAATACAGTTATCTTGAAGCTAGGTAAAACGAAATGAAAACATTTTGAGTCAAAACTATTGTAAACACTATCAGGACAGTATTTGGGTGATATATATGAACTATGATCCAAAAGGATCATAACCAAAGTTTGCAAATTATTTTCTTATACATTATTACAGTGGATGCTTTAAACATCCTTTGTGAGGTAGGTAAGTCAAGCATTATTGTGTTATGATTTCACAGGTATGTAAACAGCCTCAGAGGCTCACAGGACTTGCTCTATCTTAAGACCAATAATTAGTGAAACTAAGATTCAAAAAATATCTTAGGATTCTAGTCCAATTATTTTCCTCAAGGCAATGTTGCAATTCCAAAAGAAAAACTCAGTTGAAAAATAAAGGAGATTTCTCTTAGGTTTTGTTTCAAAGTCTAAGTATAGTTGTGGCCCATGGGGAGAAAGTATTTATGTGAAGATATTTGTGTAACTCAACAGCCTATTTGCTAAATTTCTTTAAAAGAGACTTTGAAGGCAGACACTTGAGCCATGCTTGCAGAACAATACTTCAGAATTTCTTTTTCACATTCAGCTTATTTTTTGGGGGGCTCCAAATTCACTGCAGATGGTGACTGCAGCCATGAAATTAAAAGACGCTTACTCCTTGGAAGAAAAGTTATGACCAACCTAGATAGTATATTCAAAAGCAGAGGCATTACTTTGCCAACTAAGGTCCGTCTAGTCAAGGCTATGGTTTTTCCTGTGGTCATGTATGGATGTGAGAGCTGGACTGTGAAGGCTGAGCACCGGAGAATTGATGCTTTTGAACTGTGGTGTTGGAGAAGACTCTTGAGAGTCCCTTGGACTGCAAGGAGATCCAACCAGTCCATTCTGAAGGAGATCAACCCTGGGATTTCTTTGGAAGGAATGATGCTAAAGCTGAAACTCCAGTACTTTGGCCACCTCATGCGAAGAGTTGACTCATTGGAAAAGACTCTGATGCTGGGAGGGATTGGGGGCA
>SJYX01014004.1:18193-157792 GCA_006410675.1 Oreotragus oreotragus | reverse complement strand
CACCTCATGCGAAGGGTTGACTCATTGGAAAAGACTCTGATGCTGGGAGGGATTGGGGGCAGGAGGAGAAGGGGACGACCGAGGATGAGATGGCTGGATGGCATCACGGACTCGATGGATGTGAGTCTGAGTGAACTCCGGGAGATGGTGATGGACAGGGAGGCCTGGCGTGCTGCGATTCATGGGGTTGCAAAGAGTCGGACATGACTGAGCGACTGAACTGAACTGAACAAAAAGGTTTAAGTTGAATTGATGATAGTAATATGAAAATTTGGCCTGAATTTTCCAAAATTTTTCTCAACTGAAATACATAATAATCTCTGAAAACCTTGCTTTAAACTTGAATTATTTTTTTAAGATCAAATAAAAATTGCCATTATTTATTGGCAAAAAAAAAAAAAGAAGTGTCATTTCAAGCATCAAAGATGTTTTGTGTTTTAAAAATACAATTACACTATTCATCTGTTTTCCCTTTAGAACCAATCAGTGTACCATGCATACCAGCTATGGTAGTTACTGTGCCTTGGATGGGATGCTAAAATGTAGTCTCAGTTGAAATAAATTGAAGTTCCTTCATTTGAGACTAAACACCACCAAGAGAGGAATCAGTTTCCTTTAATCTTTCACATAAAGAGGCAATCTCTTTAAATTCAAGGAAAGAATTTTGCATATTTATTATATTTTTGGGTGATGGAACTTACACATGTACAGGCTAAATGTCATTCTTTACAAAGAAAGTGTGTAGTAAATATCTACTTCTGCTATTTCCTCTAACAAATGACTACTCTAGCAAGCCAAACTCTCTAATAGCACAATTCCTTTCTTCTTTTCTCATCCTAATAGTATTCTCTTACATAGATTTGATGCCTCTATAAATGCATAAATCTTGGCATTCAAATGAAGCAGCAAGGAAACTCCTCTCTTCCATGTCCAGTGTAAATTCTCACCCTGCATATTGGGGGTAGGCTCAGAAATTTCCCCTGGTTTGCTGGGACTTTCCTGGTTACAGTGATGAAAATTCTCACCCAAGAAATCCCTTAGGTCTGGGAAAAATAAATGATTAGTAACTGAAGAGCTGTCAAACCTGGACTGTTGGTATTTTAGAGGGCTGACCTTAGCAGGCTTAATTTACTTTTTTAACTTGTATGTAGTTTCAAATTTTCCAAGAAGTTGAAAGTGTGTACATGGGTGCCCCCCCCCACATCCCTTTTACCCAGATTAGTAATTGTTTAATTAAACTTTCTCTATCATCTATCACCCATCTACCTGCATTTTAGAATAGACAGGAGATATGCCCCTTTACCTCTAAAAATTCAGTGATTATTTCCCAAGAATGAGTTTAGTTCCTTTTATAACCAGAGTATATTCAGTATGTTTGTTAAAACTCTAAAATTTGGCATTTATGCATACTCTAATTCATAGTACATATTCAAATTTCATTGAATGTTCCATGATATCCTTTACAGATTTTCCTACTCTAAAATCTAATCCAAATTAAATGAATTTCATTTAATTATTATGTCCCGTTAGTTTTTTATGTCCTTTTAGTCTTCTTTAGTTTACAGTGATTATTTCCCAAGAATGAGTTTAGTTCCTTTTATAACCAGAGTATATTCAGTATGTTTGTTAAAACTCTAAAATTTGGCATTTATGCATATTCTAATTCATAGTACATATTCAAATTTCATTGAATGTTCCATGATATCCTTTACAGATTTTCCTACTCTAAAATCTAACCCAAATTAAATGAATTTCATTTAATTATTATGTCCCGTTAGTTTTTTATGTCCTTTTAGTCTTCTTTAGTTTACAGATGTACATTTTTTTCCCTGTTTTTCTCATCCTTGAGATTTTTGAAAAGTGTAAGTAGGTTTCTTATCGTGTAGAACGTTCCTTAATTTGGGTTTGTGTAGTTTCCTCATGATTAGATTCAGGTTATAAAGTATTTAGGAAGGAATCTCACTGAAGTGATGCTGTATCTTTCTCAGTGTATTGTATCAGAAGCCACAAAATGGTAGTTTATTCCATTATTGCTGAGGTGGGGAAATGCTTTAGATTTTAATCCTGTAGTTTTAGTAGCTAAGGGATTTTCTAATGCCAGTATTCCATCCATATTAGTTAGTTACCATTCTATTGTCATTCTGTTGTAAGGAGGGGTTTACCACTTGTGTTTTAATTTATAGGAAGGACTCAGTGCTGTGTGAAATTTATCGTTATGATTGTCCTATTTGTGTGCGTGTGTGTGTGAGTTGCTCAGTTGTGTTTTTTTGCCAACCCATATAGCTCACCAGGCTCCTCTGCCCATGGAATTTTCCAGGCAAGAATACTGGAGTGGGTTGTCATTCCCTTCTCCAGGGGATCTTCCCAATCCAGGGATTGAACCCAGGTCTCCTGCATTGGAGGCAGATTCTTTACCATCTGTGCCACCAAGGAAACCCTATGAACCACAGGGATTGAGCCACAGGGATTGTCCTATGGTCTAGCTTTATNGAGTGGGTTGTCATTCCCTTCTCCAGGGGATCTTCCCAATCCAGGGATTGAACCCAGGTCTCCTGCATTGGAGGCAGATTCTTTACCATCTGTGCCACCAAGGAAACCCTATGAACCACAGGGATTGAGCCACAGGGATTGTCCTATGGTCTAGCTTTATTATTTGATGTACCAGTAGCCCTATGTGGTAACATTTTCTGAAATATGCAGTGATCTCAGGTCCCTGAGTCTTCTGGAAACAGAAGCAAAATTCATCTACTTCTTACCTTTTGCAAAAATAAGAGGGATAAGTATATGATCTGAAAACACTTTTGAAAACTTCAGAGAAGAGACACAATGTATATTCCACAGGAAAATTCTTCCACAACTCATCAGACAAGCATGTTGCGTGTCTCCTACACTTAGCATGTCTTACCAGATGCTGCTTCATACAAAACTGCAGAGTTAAGAGTCCTTGGGAGAATATAGCTTCCACATCACCTGCCTGCAAGGGTTCTTCTTATTATTTCAAATGTTAATTGCACAGTTTTAAAGAAATATTAACTGACTAGTTTGTAAGACTCAAAGAGCAAAACATAGCTAGTAATACACAGGTTACATGTTTAAGATTCCTTTTTTTTTTTTTTTTTTTAGTTTTGCGATTCCTTTTGTTGTTCAAAGTTGATCAGAAGAGAGTCTTACACAGATAAGTCAGTTTGAAGACAATCAGTACTCATTTTGTGAATAAAAGAGTGGTTTTTCAGAACTGGTAAATTGATAGGCATTTATGATTTACTTCATTTTCCAGTGTGTTCTTAGTTGATAGGTTTTATATCCACAGACATGCTTAATTCAGGAAGCAGCAGTGAACTGTAACGATTAAGTGACTTGGGCTGAAAAGCCCTTCACTTGGTCGATGTTATGGGTCCTTTACCTGTAGGTTGAAATAGAAGAAGCTCATGACTCCTGAGTCCTAAAACTTGGGTCATTTCCTTAGATATGGGCATTTACAAGTAGGCATGAGGTGAAAAGTAATGCTTTAAGTAAGAATACTGAGAACAGCTAATTACACCTAGCTGTAATATCTGGGAAACTCTACAGTTTGCCTGACTTATCTTTGGCTTTGTCTCAGGGACTACTACACATCCTGGTGCCACTTAGTTAACAGTTACTGCATTTTAACTCCTCAGTGCAGTAAAATGAAACCATTATTTTCATGACTAGGCTGTAAAAAAACATCATGACTTATTTTCTTAAGAGACTTGAGATATTTAAATAAATCCCTTTTCTACACTAAGATAGAAAACTCATTTCTTCAGTAAAATAAAGACCAATGAGTACATTATTGAACTAGATGAGCTCTCTGTTTGCTTTCAGCTCAAAAAATACTATATTTGTAATTATAAAGTGCTTAATCATAAGCTTTTATACCTAGCACATTAGGCTTAAACTAAATTGAGGACAATCCTCTGTCTTTAGAGAGACACTTTATAATAGGGATTTACGGTACAATCATGTATATGACTTATACAGTTAAAATCTATTTCTTAGGACTTGGAATTTCATTACCATTTCTAATAGTTTATAATGGCAACCAACTCCAGTGTTCTTGCCTGGAGAATCCCAGGGACGGGGGGGCCTGGTGGGCAGCCGTCTCTGGGGTCGCACAGAGTCGGAAACGACTGAAGCGACTTAGCATAGTTACTGTATCTTCACTTTAAAGACATTGTTGATCATATTTAAAAATCATCTGAAGATGACTATGGCTAGAAGTGAAAACCCCAGAGTATTGTTCCTATAGGAAAATGCCATCTGCTAAGAGTGATTCCCTTTAGTATCTTTAAGATGTGGATTCAAACTTTTTTTTTTTTAACAGCCTGCTTCAGCTCCAGATTGGCTGTGTTCTGTCCCATGGCCAAAGGGCAGGAATAGAAGTGGAGGCTGTGCATCCGCTGACCTTGAGATGACCTTGAGATGACCTCGCACTGACCTTGTGTCACAGCCAGTTGCGCTGGCGCTGCGACCTCCTGCCTGCTGCAGTGTCCAGCAGCCTGGTCTATCCAGCGAGCTGGGAAAAGGGAGATAAAGAAGGTAGACACGTGAGGACTTGGTGGTACTGTAAAAGCCTGAACCATGGAGGACCAGTAAATGACAACACGCACAAGTGGAGCCTAGGTATGTATTTGTTTAGAAACTGATCCACTCTGAAACTTGGGGGCTTCTGACAGATTCCTCCATGAAGCATCAGTAAATATAATCTCTTAACATTAAAAAAAATGCACCGTGGGGTGGCTCTGGCACTGCAAGTATTCATCCTTTGTGTGTGTGTGTGTGTCTGTGTGTGTGAGTGAGTGTGTGCATGCTCAGTCACTCATTTGTGTCCAACTTCTTGGGACTCCATGGACTGTTGCTTGCCAGGCTCCTCTGTCCATGGGATTCTCCAGGCAAGAATACTGGAGTGGGTTGCTATTTCCTTCTCCAGGGGATCTTTCAAATCCAGGGATCAAACCAGGGTCTTTTATGTCTCCTGCATTGGCATGCATGTATGTGTTATTTGCTCAGTCAGCTTGTACTCTTTGTGACCCCATGGACTGTAGCCAGCCAAGCTCTTCCATCATGGGATTTTCCAGGCAAAAATACTGGACTGGGTTGCCATTTCCTGCTCCAGGGGATTTTCGCCACCTGGGGATTGAACCAGGTTTCCCACATTGCAGGCAGACTGCAGGCAGGTTCTTTAACACTAGTGCCACCTGGGAAGCCATCCATCCACTTATACCTCAACATACTGAGGTTTACCCACAAATTGACTGCTCATGAAAGATTCCGTGGGAAAGAAGCAGCAATCCTAAAGCAGTAGTCTTCAATGTTGGGAGGGAAACAGAAGAAAAAGAGAAAAAAAGTAGTAGAGAAAGACAAAAAATCATCTGAAAGCAAAGGCAAATAGAGATAAAGGTTGCAAAGAAATGGGGACTGGTGATGGGTAAAAGAAGAAAGATGCTTTGAGGAAGACAACTTGCATATCATCAGAAACTCACTTTATACTTTTTGAAAACTACTTATCCCAGAACTTTTCTAAGATCACCTATTTCTTTCCTTCATAATCACTTCTTCTTACTCCTGTCGCCTTGTTTTATGGTACCACCTACACACCAGTTTATGTAGACACCACAGAGGAAAAGAAAGATAGCAGGGAAAGGGGAAGGGAACATACGTGTGTGTTGGACACTGTAGAACATCTTAATAAGTGTATTAGATGTGTTTGCATATGAGGAAGAAGCGATTTAAACAAAAGATTGAAAAGATTCTAACTGGTTAGATTGATAAGGAACAAATCATGCAGCTTCTGGAGATTTATAAGGTCTTACTTAACTTTTAGTTTTGCTTGTAATCCCAACATTTTATTGACATCTTTGAGAACGGTGTGTAGCTAGAACCAAGTTGATCTATTTGTGGACAGTTATTACTAAAGAAGGCTGAGTGCCAAATAATTGATGCTTTTGAACCATGGTGGGAGCAGACTCTTGAGAGTTCCTTGAACTGCAAGAAGATCAAATCAATCAATCCTAAAGGAAATCATTGAATATTCATTGGAAGGACTGATGCTGAAGCTCCAGTACTTTGGCCACTTAATAGAAATAGGCTTCTCATTGGAAAAGACTCTGGTGCTCAGAAAAATTGAGGGCAGGAAGAGAAGGGGCTGGATGAGATGGTTGGATAGCATCACTAACTCAATGGACATGAATTTGAGCAAACTCTGAGAGACTGTGAAGGACAGGGAAGCCTGGAGTGCTGGAGTCCATGGGGTCATAAAGAGTCAGACACAACTTAGCAACTGAACAACATTATCAATATGTACACAATTTCTGTTTTAATGGCAAGTAAATAGTAAATTTGTAAAATAGTAAATCTGTCAATGGTAAAAGCCCTAATAAAATAGTCTCTCTCAAATGTGCCAAGATAGTTTGTGCACCATACATTGTCCCATATTTTGCCTAATCTGTTTTACCTTCTCCACTGGGGACCGTCCTATTTCCTGTTCTTTCCTTTATTCTTCATTCCCTCCCACCTCCCTCCTTCTTCCTCTTCCTCCTTTCTCTTTTCCCTCTGTCTCATCATTTCTTTCTCTCTTTTTCTTTCCAGATAATCCTAGTCATTTCTCTTTTTGGTTGAGTCATCACTCTTTACATCATCACTGACATGCTGTAGAAGGAGAACATCAGGAAAAGATTAACACATGAAGTATGATCCCCTGACATATTGTAGTCACACAATGCCTATTTTGAGGAATTGTGTAGAAGGTTTGGTCAATGTAACAATGCTCAGAATGTTTTCCTATTCTGGGATAATAAATGTTATCTCCAAGTTTGTGATTCAGAAGTCTAACCTGTGAGAGCAGTTTCATTACATTTTGATCACTGTGGTTACAGTGATGTGCTTTATTTATAAATCTGGGTATCCTTCCTTAGGCTATCAGATATCATAAGACTTGCAGGTACTGTACATGCAGGCTTTCCATTGTTTTTAGCAAGCAGTTTGGTTTAGAATGGGAATTTAAAATCACAGATAATGCCACAGCTTTACAAAATCCAGTTGTTAATTCTTCCTCGGGGCTGTTGCACTGGGCTTATCAAGGAGACACTGATTAGTTTCATTGTGGGGTCAATTTTGAGTGTGGAGGTAGTTTTTGTTTAACATTCTCTTGGGAAAAGTCCCAATCACCCATGGGAAAGGAAATCACAAGTTTGGAAGGTCAGCTATCTCCTGACCTGAGGAAGGAAAGAAGGTGGGTTGGGGAGTGATTGAGGCCAAAGGAAGAGGATAACAGTGAGCTAAAGTTCTCTTTCCTGTTCCCAACCATAGGCTCTTCATAGAAAATGTACCTTCATACTTTGATGCATGAGCTTTAAAAATTCTGCAATTCATTTTTAAATTCTTCAGAGAACAGTAAGCAATATATTTCTAGCACCTTAAAACTGACTTTATATGTTTTCATATGTATTATTTTATTTGGTTCTCAGAAGAACCGTATGAATTATCTTTTATCCCCATTTTTGGGAGAGGAACAAAGACTCTGAGAAACTGACACTCTCGAGTCCACTCAATAAGTCAGCAAGTTTTCACTGGCATCTGCTATGTGTCAGGCATGATGCTAAGTCAGTAAGAGTAGAGCCAGGGTGGAGACAGATATTTTAGAATTCCCAGGCTCTGATCCTATCCTGTTCTATGGCGCCTCGCTTCCTGATGAGTATAGTTGACAGAACTCTTCCTGGACTTCCAGCTGCATTTCTTTCTTCCTGGATAAAATTCTCCCTTCTTGCCTATTAAAATATATTAATAGCCAATGTTACTTATTTCTGACTGTGTCATTCCACTTATTCAGAGAAGGCAATGGCACCCCACCCCAGTACTCTTGCCTGGAAAATCCCATGGATGGAAGAGCCTGGTGGGCTGCAGTCCATGGGATCATGAAGAGTCGGACACGACTGAGTGACTTCACTTTCACTTTTCACTTTCATGCATTGGAGAAGGAAATGGCAGCCCACTCCGGTGTTCTTGCCCAGAGAATCCCAAGGATGAGGGAGCCTGGTGGGCTGCTGTCTATGGGGTCGCAGAGTCAGAAATGACTGAAGCGACTTAGCAGCAGCAGCAGCAGCAGCAGCAGCATTCCACTTATTAAAATGTAAACTCCCTAAGGTAAAGAATCATTTTTGCTTTTGTGATTGTTGATTTTGTTTTATAGCATCTATGGCACAGTGTTACCCACATTAAATGTGCAATATAGAATCACTATATATATATGTATAAATTTCCATAAACATAATCAGTAGCCTGTGGTAATTATAAAGTAAATCATGATATTTTTCAGATGAGGAGATGAAAATTAGCTTGAGCTGCTCTTTTCCAAGGCACTTAATTATTTTAATTGGTTGACATTCTGTTTTGAAGCATAAATGAAGTAGAAGTAAGGTTTGTCACAATATGTGGGACAAATATAATCTTATAAAAATATAGGCAAATTATTTTGAATATTCAGTCTTATAATTTGACCTTGGAAATGCTTCTGTGTGTGTGTGTGTGTGTGTGTGTGTTTGTGTTTGTGTGTGTGTGTGAAGAAAAAGAATGTAATGCTAATGAAATCCAGAGATGGAACAAATGGGAATTGGGGACAGGGAGGTTGCAGCATTTTTTCATCCAAAGCAATCTCAACTCCAAGAGCAAAACTTTATGAGAGTTTAGTTTTTTGAGTGAATTAATGAGCTCACCCTTCATTTTCATGTTCCTTTCCAATTTGCACAGCTGAAAAGCATTGTCAATTGAAATACCCTGTTAAGTCAACAATCTGTACACCCTTATCTGTTCTTGTTCCTGAAGTGCCATTTTAACTATTAACCATTTGGAAAAATTAGTGTGACATTCCAAACATAGTTAATAAATTTTCTCAGGTTCACACTCAGTTGCAAACACGTTCTGAGTTATATATAATTACTGCACCCGAGGGGATCCTGACAAAAATCCAGGTATTTCCTGTCCACACTCTGCGTCTCAGCCTGTTGTATACTTAGACCCAGGGAGCCTGATTCCAGAACATACTCTAAAGAATCTGGGATTTGAGAGCCCTAAAATAATAATTCTGAGTGTGTGTGTGTATGTTTGGTCAGAAAGACCAGAAAAGGAGGGGAAAAGGGAGACAGAAGAAAAAGCCATTAGACAAAAACATTTAACATAGTGAAATTCTTTAAGAAGTGCATTGAAATAAAATTTGAATATTCTGCTGTAGTTGAAGTGAATAAACTAGGTCTGTGTACCAATATGGATAGATTATATGAAAAATAATGTTTAATAAAAATACAACTTGCACAAAAATATTTAGCGATGGCATTAAGTAAAAAATACCAAAATTACACATAGATATATATATGTGGTGTAGCATGATTATTTTTAAAAATGACTTCAGTTATATATATATATATTTTAATGAATTTATACAAATATCTATGTGTAATAAATTCTGGTTAGTGGTTTTCTGGGGACAGAAAGGGTAGAAAACAAATTTGGGGAAAGGTGATTTGAGTTTTAATGTTTTATTTCCTTGAATGAAGAAAAAGAATTAGTGGCAAATGTGCAGACTAATATTTTAAAATTATGAGTGGTGGTTGACACAGTGGCTGTTTTACTATTTTAAATATATATACTTATATGCATATAAATTAACAATGAAAGTGAACTTTTATCCTTTAACATTCATATGCTGAGAAAATTTATGATTAATAAAAGTTTGGAGGTTTCAGATGTATGTTACAAAAAGGAGTAATTGATCTCATTTTTAAGTGTCCTGATAAGACTCGTAGTTTAAGGAGTGATGACTTTTTTATTGAAGAATCATTGATTTACAGTGTTGTGTTAATTTCTGCTGTGTAATAGAGTGATTCAGTTATACATACATATATATGCATTCTTTTAAATATTTTTCTCTATTATAGTTTACATAGGGTTTTGAATATAGCTCCCTGTGCTATACAGTAGGACTTTGTTGTTTATCCATTCAGTATATAATAGTTTGCATCTGCTAATCCTAAACTCCCAGTCTTTCCCTCCCTGACCCTCACTCCCTGCTTGGCAACCAAAAGTCTATTCTCTATGTCTCTGAGTCTGTTTTTTACTTTGTAGATAAGTTCATTTTATCATATTTTAGATTCTAAATATAAGTGGAGTACATCATATGGTATCATATGGTATAGTATGGAATATCATAGACATTTGTCTTTCTCTACCTGACTGACTTCACTTAGTATGACAATCTCTAGTTCTATCCATGTTGCTTCAAATGGCATTATTTCATTCTGTTTTATAGTATTCCACCCCCTTCTCTTCACTCCTTCATCTGTTGATGGATGTTTGGGTTGTTTCCATATCTTGGCTATTGTATAGTGCTGCTATGAACTTTGGGATGCACGCATCTTTTTTGAATTATAGTTTTGGGAGTGGTAATACTTTATTTAAAAATGTTCACCACATTACTTACTACTTGAGGCCCACTGATTATGTTAATACTTTACTATTGTATTAGGAAGATTTTTGGTATTCCACTTGAGTGTTCACTGCCAATGCATTATAGGTGTTTTGTTTGAGTTTTCCATTCCTGACTAAAACTGATAATGCACTGTCATATTTCCTTGCACTCACTATCTGTGCAGTTGTGGAATTTGCAATACATTTAGGCAGAAAAAGAAATTCTTCTTCAAATCTTGTTGTAGGAAGAGTGAGGGTTGGATCTCATCTTGCCTCCATTGGCCTAGTCCTGTTTTTGGAATTAGCCTGGCATCTTACCCCTGGATGGGCTGCATAAGATGGGATGCTTCATGGTCTTATTTCTCCTTTACTTTTTGTTCCTTGCTTGAGACTTTAATCCCTCAAACTCAGAAGTTAAAAAAAAATATGTGTTTTATTTAAAAATACTTTCCTTGTTAAAAAAATGAAAACTAATGGTGAATATAGTGAAAAATAGTACTCTTTCCCCTTGTATCCCATTATCTGCCCCTCTAGTGTTTCTTCTGCAGTCTTATTTGCCTTTAATTGTTCCTTGGTGAGAAAATTACTGTATCCACAGAGAAGACATTTTCTAAGGAGGTGAAACTTTTCTTCTGTGCTTCTCACTTTCTCATTTCTCCGTTTTACCCTGTACCCTCTCACCTTTTCTAAGCAAAAAGTCTTGTTCATTGCTGACTTCTATCATTTGACATCACTGCTATTTGTATTTCTAATAGCACGTGCTCTGATGCAGAATCTTCCTCAGTATCCAAGGGAATGATGCTACTTATAATGGTAAAGAAGTAGGCAATGGGGTCAAATTCCAGGTCACTGACACTGCTCAGAACTGCTGCAGTCTCACCATACATCTGGATATCTCTCCCTTTGGTCAAAGATTATCTTTAAAGAAGGCACATCAAATTTTACTTTGGAATTTAGGATATTTGTTGAATCTAAGATCTTATTGGACAAGAAAAGGCATTTTAGCTCTGCAGCACTTGCAGTATTACACAAGAAAAGGTGTTAGTAGTGCTAGCATTTAAGAAATTTAAAATCCTTGCTTATTTTAAGGTTTTTAAATTCCTTCACATGATGATCAGAGGATGAACGTTTGTTCATATTTTTAATTGCTTGGCACATGTTGGGCTTCCCTGTAGCTCAAATGCTAAAGAATCTGTATGCAATGCAGGAGACCTGGGTTTGATCCCTGGGTCAAGAAGACCGCTTGGAGAAGGGAATGGAAACCCACACCGAAATTCTTGCCTTGAAAATTCCACTGGACAGAGGAGCCTGGTGGGCTATAGTCCATGGAGTCACAAAGAGTTGGACATGGCTGAGCAACACCATGCTGTGGCATATGTTATAAACAAATTTTATACAAGTTCAACAATTTGATATAAGTGAGAATGATGTATTTAAAAAAAACTGGCAGTTTTCCTGTTTCCATAGATTTTAAAGAAATCTTAGGAAACTTAATGGCTTTTGGTAGAAAAATACCCAGTGAGTCAGTTGAAGACTTATTCTATCTAAAGAAAGCCAGTTTTTTGTTGGTATGTTGCAGACATTATTAACACTATGGTATGATGACTTAAATACTTTGAATGGAACAGTCAACTTTATTACATACAATTTTTTTCTGTGTTAATGTATATGACAGTAAAATGGAAGTAAGGTGGAATTTTAGTGAAAAAAGTGTCACGATGATTTCAAATGCTTACAGTGGAATGAAAACAAGAGAAAAGTTGATTAAGTTAGTTAGCTAAGTTTTCAGCTTATATTGATAATAAATTGCATGTGTTACCTGTCATCCTGCTTCATCTCTGCTCAGTAATGTCCTTTTCTGCGCTGACCATCTCTAGAGTCCTTCTAATTATATATAAGGGATAGATCCTTATATAAAATGGTACCTAGGTTATCCTCTGCCAGACATTATATAAGGTGCAATCATTCTAGTTTCAGAATGTAGGTTGGGGAACATAATGGTTACCTCTGCATTTCCCAGTGTGTGTTTAGAACAGTAGAACTGAGAACAAGTTTGTGAATAAAAGGGCTCTGGGGCCAGCGGAATGCAGGAAATAGTTCAAATCATGTTTTCTCTTGGAAATTCATAATGAACTTAAGTATAATCAAAGAACTGAGATCTGGCATATAAAAATTTGTCTAACTTGTTTAATTCAGTTCAGTTCAGTTCAGTGCAGTCGCTCAGTCATGTCCGACTCTTTGCGACCCCATGAATCGTAGATGCATTAGGTTTAATGGTATGCAGCTAGTGTTCTGAGACCTATCATTTAGGAAGCAGTGGATTAACCAGAGTTTGATAAATGAACAGTTTGGAAGCTAATTTTTCAGGCTATTTCCTTAGTCTGCATTTTGTTTTTTTTTTCTCTTCAGATTGAGATATCTGCTTTCAAATATCTCAGTCTCCGTGTTTACTAAGCTACCATGTGCAGAAAGGAATCTGAAAGGTCAATAATATCATCCAAACGCAGTATTTCTGTTAAAACTTTTCATTAGTGAATTTTTTAAAAATTTAGGATTACAGTATGTGAAATTTTAAAACTTAATGTTGGTCAATATGAGGTACCTAGAAAAGAATGCAAGCAATAATTGAAAAGGAATGTATTACAGATTAAAACCTAGGAAAGATTTCTAGAAAGAATTGCCTGTTTCTTGAACTAACCCAAGGTGTTGTTGTTGTACAGTCGCTAAGTTGTGTCTGACTCCTGCGAGCCCAGGGACTATACAGCCCGCTAGGCTCCTCTGTCCGTGGGGTCAGCCCAGGCAAGAATACTGGAGTGGGTGCCATTTCCTTCTCCAGGGAGCCTTTCTGACCCAGGGATTGAACTGATGTCTTCCTGCATTGGCAGGCAGGTTCTTTACTGCTGAGCCACCAGGGAAGCAACAACAACAACATACTTAGGGCTAAAAAGCATTACCAGGAAAAAGCAAAACTGAAACCACTGAGCTTGGCTTTCCTCAGAGTTAGAAGTTTCGTAATTCTAATTTGCCATATCTGAAAAGATAAAGGAACAGTAATATTAAAGAGAATAAACTGAAAATTAATAATAGCTTGATAAAGCGGGTAAGCGGATTCTCTATCAGGACAAATAGGAAGAAAATAGGGCTTGTTAAAAAGAATTAAAAGGAAACTGAACAGCAAATAAAGACATACCTAAAATGTTTTAAATCATGGGAAATGTGAGCAGAATCCTTAATTCATCAAATTCAGAACATGTACAACAGAGCAGCTCTCTTTGAATCATGAAGGTTAATATATTAGTGGGATCAAAGGGGACACTTCACATAACAATTACAGGAGGCTGAAAATATGAATGAGTTCAAGGGAGATTTTAAGATATTCATGAATAGCCTGTGATTTTAAAACTATTGTAGCCACCTCCAATGATTATTAAAAATGAATAATGTTTAAATAAGTAAGGTTCATACGGTTGACTTTCTAAGGCTATGGAATCTTTGAGTGTGGCCCCTGGAGTATAATTGCCTAGTTTATCATCACAACCTCTCCACTTGTATGTGATGTTTGGACCTTACTAACTTCTCTAATATTATTATCTTTATCTGTAAAATGGAGAAAATAACAGAACCTGTCTGACTGGATTGTTGTTAAGTTCTTAGCACAATGCCAGGTACATAGGAAGGAGATTAAAAGCATTAGCTATTGTGATGCTCTTATAAAATGCATGATTGGTGACACTTCACTGAACTTTTAAGGACAAGAAATCCCCAAACACTCCTCAGAGCTATTCTAAAAGACCAAATATTGAGCGTAGAGGAAACTGGCAAAAATCTACCATATTTTTCACCTCTTACATAATATTCCCAATGGTACAATTTTGAAATTATATAACTATTTTGAAGTTTATTATATGTCCAAATCTGCCATCCATGTGCTTGATAATATTCTGTGGCCCATAATTTTTGTCATCTCAAGTATTTATTATAAGAAACATCCCTGAGCATTTTAATTTAACTTTTATTACTTCTTTGCAAATATTTACTTACCTCTGGACTGGAAGAGAATCCTTTGCTTGCCCCAAGTGATCAAATTCTTTCGTTTTTAATTTTGCCTGATGTGGTGGAAAAAGAAGAAAGTTGCTTTTTCTTAACTGTTGAAGTTTTCTGAGTGTATTTACTGTAAGTAATGAACTTTAATTACTTCTGCAATTATAGCTTATTTGATTGAATTTTCCACTGACTGCACAAAACATCTGTACTACTGGGACCATGCATAGACTCTGATCTGGACACAATATGCTGTTAAAATATAGTAACATCTGCAGTCCATTAATTTCTAAAGCAATAGGCAAGTTGGGCTTCCAAATGGGTTCAGCCAAGTTTATACTTAGGAATTCTGTCTCTTTGCTTTCCATATTAGTGGACTGAGACAGCTTATGCTTTCTGCCTTGTTTAATAAAGAAATATAAAAATAAACAGTATTTGATTTGATGCTCTATTTTATTCTGACTACACTAACTATCCTCAGAGATGATAGAAGTAACAATGGTCAGAAGACACTCAATTATAATTTTACTGACATCAGAATACTGTTACTGGACTGTTAAGTGATGTGAAGGTATTTTGCAATAATAGCACTTTTGTGTGGACTTCTTTAAAAACTAAGTCTAAGAATACTTGAAAAGTAGGAGAGAAAGTAAGAGTTTTAAATTTTTCCTGAAAGTACAATTAAAGACTGCTATTATTATTACTTTGTTTCTTATACCTTACAGAAATATTCTGGTCAATACAGGAATATTTCTCTAATAAAATCTAGAGATCATTTTCTGCATCCTTATGTTTAATAAAAATAGGTGAGGCATAAAAAACTCATAGAGAAGGAATAATGTTGACATGAAGAGGCTTAGTACAGCTGCTAATGAAAGTCATTCGTTTCTTAGGTAGAGTTTTAAGCTACCATATTATTTTACCTATGTTTGACTTGTATTACTCAATCAATAACCAAGGTCACTCCAACTTTCAAAATAGAAAATATTATCCATCAAAAGTCTGTGTTAGGAAATTAGGGTTGTAGAAATGGTTCATGTTTTTCTGTTTTTCCATGCATCCCTGTAGTCCTGGTTGCCTTGTGAGTGGTTTCTGACTATGAGTTGTAGTTGGAAGCAAAGGATGCTACTTCCAAAGCTGTTCCATCAGACTTCTCTGTTCCCCTCCTTGGTCAGCCTTAGAGGTCAAGTGCTTTAGATGGCGGAGCTACAAGGCAAGGAGGCTTCTTTACTCATATCAGGCAGGCCCATCAACAAAAATAAATGTTTTTAGTTTTAAATTTCTGAGACTTAGGTCTGTTGTAGCACCCATGTTAAACATCCCAAGATCATTACTAAGTGTAATGTATAACCCTAGTTAAGTAGTTAGGATTGTATCTGTGAGAGTGAATCTTATTTAAGAGGGATTATTCATGAAATCTTTGTTAAGAGGGATTATTCATAAAATCTTTGAATAGTTGGCACTTCCTACATTATATATTATGTCCATTCCTCAGTTCAATAAAATAACAGTATTTGTCCTTACACACATGCATGTGTGTGCATGCTAAGTCACTTCAGTCGTGTCTGACTCTTTGTGATCCCATGAACTGTAGCCCTCCAGGCTCCTCTGTCTAAGGGATTCTCCAGGTGAGAGAACTAGAGTGGATTGCCATTTCTTCCTCCAGGGGATCTTCCCAATCCAGGGAATGAACCTGTGTCTCTTATGTCTCTTGCATTGGTGGGCAGGTTCTTTACCACTAGTGCCACCTGGGAAGCCCTTCCTAAATTATATATTATGTCTGTTCCTTAGTTCAGTAAGATACAGCATTTGTACTTGCATATGCACACACACACATACATATGTATTTTGAAAATAGCCTATTCAGTTGCCAGCTTAGCAGCCCAGAGACAAAAATATCACAACTATTTTTGTGAGGGAGAGAAGAGAGCCTAGGAGGGGGTCCAGGAAGCCCTGTTAAAGGATGACCCTGTAAATAAATGGATTGAAGTAAGAACAAGAGAATCATCAAGCATCAGGAAGGAGTGAAATGTCCTTCTGAGGAGCATTTCCTGAAAGAAGGCTTGCAGGAGTCAGAGCAGCCATGAAGCCCAGAGGAAAAATCGAGGCCTTGTCATGGTGACTCTGGGACCTGCTGTGTACAAACTGCCTGATTAATACTGAAGGTTCTTTCCTCTACCCTATTGCAGATATGGATGGAAACACTGATGGGGAAGGACTGGGCCTCTTGAGGTAATCTGATGCATTCTCTCTACCACTTTTGTGCATCTTAAATGGCTTTAAACATCCCAAAATGTCTACAATGTGTTCATTTCCTGTGGTGGATTTACAGTGTGTGACAGGAAATCCATTTCTTTTCCTGTAGATGCTAAATTCATTACCTTGGCACAGAATTCAGGCTCACTCTTTGCACTTGCTTCCATAGCAACCAGTGTCGGGCATTTTTTCTTTCTATTTTTTCTCCCCCTGGAAGCAAGGTAGTCACATGTTGCAGCAAGAACTATTCTCCATCAAAAAATATTTTAAAGGCACCTCACACTGTCATACCAAGGTCTCGCTACACTGTCACCTCTGTAAACTACATACTTCATACATCTAGAATCACATTGTAGATTATAGCATTCTAAACCAGCAGAGTATGGCATTCTGTAAGATCTCTTCATGAGACTGCTTCTTTTTTTCTCTTTCAAATGTATTCTCATTGGTGAGAGGTATTTGAAATAATGGGTGTAATGGAGTTTTCTCCCCATCTAACAAGATGCTCTATAGAGCAGTGATGATCACTGGAGCCAAGTCTTGGACAAGGTATTTGTCTTAAATGATATAAATGCTGCTATGGCTCTTAATAATGTAATATTACAATTCCACATATGCTAGAGTGTCACCTGCTTTCTGCCTAAAAAAAGAACACTGTANCATCACCAACTCGATGGATGTGAGTTTGAGTGAACTCCGGGAGTTGGTGATGGACAGGGAGGCCTGGCGTGCTGCAATTCCTGAGGTCGCCAAGAGTCAGACATGACTGAGTGACTGAACTGAACTGAACTGATATAATAAGATATTACTGTTGTATATTTCTATTTCTCTCTTTCTCAATTATTTCATTTATTAAATAATATTGTGCTCACTCACTAAATTAGGGTTGAAGTCTTAGTAATGTATTTTAGTAAGCAAAGACACCTATGATCCAGATAATGCAAATAATGTTTAAACAGTGGAGCATTTTAAAATTTGCGTTTAAAGTGTATTCAGCTATCTAACGTGTGCTAAGGGATTGCATGGATTAGGAGGTATTTCTATGAAATGAGTATGAGAAAGACTTTGAACAATAAAAACTGAATATATGATGATGTAAAACCTATGAAAAGTATGATGAGAGGAAATTCAGAATCAATAAAATGTCAAAGTGCTATAGACCAGGTAGATACAGTAGCAGATGCAAATTGTCAAAATTGATACCTCTTCTCAGGCAGCAGGTCTAATGTCTTAGAGCTACAACAGTAAAGGTTTATATAATGTGCCATCAATTATATGTGCTAGTAGGAAAAGAGTTAAACTAGTGAGAGTTGCCTCAATGGGAAATACTTTGCAGGGGCCTGGGACTTGATAGTAAAGCAAAGTAAAGTAAAGTAAAGTAAAGTAAAAAGTAAAGTAAAAAGTAAAGTATAGTAAAGTAAAAAGTAAAGTAAAGTATAGTAAAGTAAAAAGTAAAGTAAAGTATAGTAAAGTAAAAAGTAAAGTAAAAAGTAAAGTAAAAAGTAAAGTATAGTAAAGTAAAAAGTAAAGTAAAGTATAGTAAAGTAAAAAGTAAAGTAAAGTAAAAAGTAAAGTAAAGCAAAAAGTAAAAAGTAAAGTAAAGTAAAGTCTCTCAGTCGTGTCTGACTCTTTGTGACCCCATGGACTGTAGCCTACCAGGCTCCCCCCTCCATGGGATTCTCCAGGCAAGAGTACTAGAGTGGGTTGCCATTTCCTTCTCCAGACGATCTTCCCAACCCAGGGATCGAACCGGGGTCTCCCGCATTCCAGGCAGACACTTTAACCCCTTGATAGATGTAACTAAAGGAATGCTTCAGGGTTGAAGACAGAAGTGGGCAAGGGAGAGGTATTCTAAGACCTGAGAAATGCAAGAACTATGACACTTGTCCCACTTCCCGGGACCAGCTTTGTCTAAGGCAGGGTACTGTGAAACCCTTCAGGAGGCTGAAAGGAGATGAATCAGTTTTTTGGCCATCTAGGGAATTCTGAATGGATCAAATATCAAGTGACTATACTAGGATAGCAGTTGTGAAATGCTGAGTAAGGGAAAGATACCAGTTATTTTAAGAAAAACAAAAGTTAGTGGAACTGAATGATTAAATCTAAGACGTGTGTGTTAGTCACTCAATTATCTCCGACTCTTTGAGGCCCCATGGACTGTGGGCCCCCAGGGTTCTCTGTCCATGGTATTCTGCAGGCAAGAATACTGGAGTGGTTTGCCATTTCCTCCTTCAGGTGATCTTCCCAACCCAGGGATCAAACCTGGGTCTCCTTCATTAGAGGCAGATTCTTTACCATCTGAGCCACCAGTGGAGTCCATATAATAACTAATTTCAAAATCAGTATTTGTAATGGAAGAAAGCTATCTATAGTTGCTATCTTTTTGTTGTTGTTGTTGTTGAAAAGTACCTCTTTCCCCCTTTCTCTTGGCAATGGCTTTCATCTTCCCCCAAGAACCTTATTCTCCTTGATTCCAACCCAGAAAAGGCTGCCGTGGCTTCCTCCCTTCCTTTTCCTCACCTGGGGATGGCCACATGACCTACACTTGTCCGTTCAGGGCTCTGCACCTCCTAGCTACAGTTGGTTAAAGGCATAGAAACATAGGCCAAGATAGGTGTTTGCTTTGTGCTGCTGGAGTTGTAGAGATTGCACCTCGAGAGCCTCAGGTGGCCCTGTTCCCTGGTAAAGATAAAGCCTGGCAGAAAAAGCTGACAAGCAGTGAGCAGCTAAGGTGAGATGTGCATGCACACTTCACACATGGGGAAAGAGATCCAGAGAAGAGAGGAATGAGAGACAGATAATAGCTTTAGCATTTGAATTCTCCATTCCAGTCCCCAAGGTCTGTGAAACTCTCAACTTCTGCGTATCTTCACTGAATCGATGAATTGGCCCAATATCTTCTCACTGGATTCCTCTTTATTTTCATAAGGTAGTTTGATTTGGGTTAATGTCATTTGTAACTAGAATCCAAATTAGTATATTTCTCAATGATATTAAGAAAGAATTATCAGAAAAATGAAAACATTTTGTTTTGGTTATTGATTGAAGTGATACATTTGCAGATATGTCAATACCACTTGAAACCTGTAAACAGCTTATGTTTGGGGCAGTAATTATAGGGTAATACATAGAAGTAAAGGCCTAGATTTTACCACTTCGATCTATTTAAAAAAAAATGTCTAGGGTGGGGTAGTGGTGGTGATACAAAAGGTGATATCTAGAAGAAATATATCAGAAATAACTATTAAACATTTCATAAAACTTGACAGCTCTACAATTAAAAAGATGATGTGTTGTTTAAACCAAAAAATTGTTATGCTCCAGGAACATATTTAATTATTGCAAACACTTCATAGACCCTCTAATGAGAAATGATTGGGCCAGGAGCCAGGTTAAAGCAGGGATAAAAACTGTCTGTAAATCTAGTGCTTTCAGTAAAAGGAATGGTGGGTGGCAAAGGACTGTTTCATCCCTTTTCTGTGGCTTGAAGATTTAAATTAGCCTTTCTTTTAGTTTTTAAAGGACTTTAATAAAGATAAAGGTTTTGTTTATGACAATTAAGTAGTCATGCATTGTAGGTAACTGTAAGAATACTGATGCTAAATAGTGTTAATTTAAAACTTTGTAATATATATCTGGAGAATCCCATGGACAGAGAAGCCTGATGGGCTACAGCCTGTAGGGTCGCAAAGAGTCAGACATGACTGAACAATGAACACTTTCACTTTTTCCATATATGAGAAGTTTCAGTATGAAACAGGTCTTGAACTGAGAGACAGCAAAGTCTTTAGGATTTAATTTTGATAAGTGAAAATACAATAGGGAAATGATTTAAGAAATCTTGATAACACATTTCAGAGTGATATAATACATTCCAAAATGTTGTTAAAGTCTTGGCTCTTGGGGAAGTAATCTAGTTTCTAAACAGTTTTTGTACCATTTTTATTTAAAAAAATTTAAGGGTCCTAACCTGTCATGTTCCAATTGTATCTTGAACTGAGAGACAGCAAAGTCTTTAGGATTTAATTTTGATAAGTGAAAATACAATAGGGAAATGATTTAAGAAATCTTGATAACACATTTCAGAGTGATATAATACATTCCAAAATGTTGTTAAAGTCTTGGCTCTTGGGGAAGTAATCTAGTTTCTAAACAGTTTTTGTACCATTTTTATTTAAAAAAATTTAAGGGTCCTAACCTGTCATGTTCCAATTGTTTGATATTTTCTAAGTTCATGGGCTAAAAGTAGTGAAAAATGATGTTATTTACAGGTAAGAAAGTACTATGTAGATTGTTTAAGGATATATGTTACTGCCCATCTTTGGATGATCAAAAAATAATAATGCTGTATACAGAACTGGGAGTCAAAACAGAATATAAAAATAATCACCAATCTATTTGTAGTTTTCATGTTGCCTAAAATGCCACCCTACCAACATAAAGAGTGACTGTCAGTCTCCTCTAGGGGAATATATTACTGAGTCTTGTCTTCTCAGTCTGAGGAACCTGGTTTAGCTATTAAAAAAAAAACCTATCTGCTAAGTTCAGTTCAGTCACTCAGTCATGTCTGATTCTTTACCACCCCCTGGACTGGAGCATGCTAGGCTTCCTTGTCGATCACCAACTTCCAGAGCCTACTGAGACTCATGGCCATCATGCTGGTGAAGCCATCCAACCATCTCATCCTCATCCCCTTTTCCTCCTGCCTTCAATCTTTTCCAGCATCAGGGGCTTTTCAGATAAGTCGGTTCTTCACATCAGGTAGCCAAAGGATTGGAGTTTCGGCTTCAGCATCAGTCCTTCCAAAGAACACCCAGGACTGATTTTCTTTAGGATGGACTGGTTGGATCTCCTTGCAGTCCAAGGGACTCTCAAGAGTCTTTTTCAACACCACAGTTCAAAAACATCTATCTTCAGCACTCAGCTTTCTTTATAGTCCAACTCTCATATCCAAACATGACTACTGGAAAAACCATAGCTTTGACTAGATGGATCTTTGTCAGCAAAGTAATGTCTCTGCTTTTTAATATGCTGTTTAGGTTGGTTACAGCTTTTCTTCCAAGGAGTGTGTGTCTTTTAATTTCATGGCTGTAGTCACCATCTGCAGTGATATTGGAGCCAAAGAAAATAGTTATTCACTGTTTCCATTGTTTCCCCATCTATTTGCCATGAAGTGATGAGACCAGGNACAGGGCTTGTGATTTGTATTGGAGCATTGAAGACCAGCCCCGGCCCCTGCAACCCCTGCCTTCCTCTATACCTGTCTCTTATACACATCTAGATGTGTATAAGAGACAGGAGCCAAAGAAAATAGTTATTCACTGTTTCCATTGTTTCCCCATCTATTTGCCATGAAGTGATGAGACCAGGTGCCATGATCTTCGTTTTCTGAATGTTGAGCTTTAAGCCAACTTTTTCACTCTCCTCTTTCACTTTCATCAAGAGGCTCTTTAGTTCCTCTTCACTTTCTGCCATAAGGGTGGTGTCATCTGCATATCTGAGGTTACTGATATTTCTTCTGGCAATCTTCATTCCAGCTTGTGCTTCCTCCAGCCTAGTGTTTCTCATGATGTACTCTGCATATAAATAAACAGGGTGTTATTTGTATGGATTTACTATTGCTTTCAGTAACTGATAAATAAATACTTTAAAATATGCTCAGTTTCAATATTCTTTGCAGCTGAAGATAGAGGAGCTCTATACAGTCAGCAAAAAGAAGACTGGGAGCTGACTGTGGCTCAGATCATGAACTTCTTATTGCCAAATTCAGACTTAAATTGAAGAAAGTAGGGAAAACCACTAGACCATTCATATATGACCTAAATCAAATCCCATATGATTATATAGTTGAAGTGACAAATAGATTCAAGGGATTAGATCTGATATACAGAGTGCCTGAAGAACTATGGATGGAGGTTCATAACATACAGGAGGCAGGGATCAAAACCATCCCCCAGAAAAAGAAATGCAATAAGGCAAAATGGTTGTCTGAGAAGGCTTTACAAATACCTGAGAGAAGAGAAGTGAAAGGCAAAGGAGAAAAGGAAATATATTCCCATCTGAAGGTAGATTTCCAAAGAATAGCAAGGGGAGATAAGAAAGCCTTCCTCAGTTTTCAGTGCAAAGAAATAGAGGAAAACAATAGAATAGGAAAGACCAGAGATCTCTTCCAGAAAATTAGAGATACCAAGGGAACATTTCATGCAAAGATGGGCACAATAAAGGTCAGAAATGGTATAGATCTGACAGAAGCAGAAGATATTAAGAAGATGTGGCAACTATACACAGAAGAACTATACAAAAAAGATCTTCATGACCTAGATAACCATGATGGTGTGATCACTCATCTAGAGCCAAGCATCCTAGAGTGTGAAGTCAATGGGCCTTAGGAAGCATCACTATGAATAAAGCTAGTGGAGGTGATGGAATTCCAGTTGAGATATTTCAAATCCTAAAAGATGATGCTGTAAAAGTGCTGCATTCAATATTCCAGCAAATTTGGAAAACTCAGTAGTGGCCACAGGACTGGAAAAGCCAGTTTTCATTCCAATTCCAAAGAAAAGCAATACCAAAGAATGTTCAAACTACCACATAATTGCACTCATTTCACATGCTAGCAAAGTAATGCTCAAAATTCTCCAAGCCAGGCTTTACAGTTTGTGAACTGAGAAATTCCAGATGTTCAAGCTGGATTTGGAAAAGGCAGAGGAACCAGAGGTAAAGTTGCCAGCATCCTTTGGATCATTGAAAAAGCAAGAGGGTTCCAGAAAAACATCTACTTCTGCTTCATTGACTACACTAAAGCCTTTATACAGATCACAACAAATTGGAAAATTCTTAAAGAGATGGGAATACCAGACCACCTTACCTGCCTTCTGAGAAACCTGTATGCAGGTCAAGAAGCAACAGTGAGAACCAGACATGGACCTACGGACTGTTTCCACATAGGGAAGGGAGTGCATCAAGGCTGTACACGCTCACCATGCTTATTTAACATATATGCAGTGTACATTGTGCGAAATGCTGGGCTAGATGAATCACAGGCTGGAATCAAGATTGCCAGGAGAATTACCAATAACCTCAGACATTCAGATGACACTACCCTTATGGCAGAAAAGGAAGACAAACTAAAGAGCCTCTTGATGAAAGTGAAAGTGGAGAGTGAAAACGCTGGCTTAAAATTCAACATTCAAAAGATGAAGATCATGGCATCTGACCCCATCATTTCATGGAAACTAGATGGGGAAACAATGAGAACAATGGAAGACCTTATTTCTTGGGCTCCAAAATCACTGCAAATGGTGACTGCAGCCACGAAATTAAAGGATGCTTGCCCCTCGGGAGGAAAAGGTGATGACGGAGAACGAGACATTTGGATGGCGTCAGTGACTCTACAGGCATGAGTTGAACAAGCTCTGGGAGATGGTGAAGGACAGGGAAGCCTGGCGTGCTGCAGTCCATGGTTCTCAAAAGTGTCAGACACAACTGAGCAACTGAACAGCAACAAAATAGTGATAGTTGTTATCCACTTACGCAAAAGGTCTTTGGAGCGCTCAATAATTTTTAAAAGTATGAAAGTGGTCCTGGGGCTTCCCAGGTGGTGCTAGAGGTGAAGAACATGTCTACCAATGCTGGAGATATGTGAAATGTGTGTTTGATCTCTGGGTTGGGAACATACCCTGGAGAAGGGCATGGCAACCCACTCCATATTCTTTCCTGGAGGATCCCATGGACAGGGGAGCCTGGCGGGTGCACGGGGTTTCAGTCAAACACAACTGAGGTGACTTAGCATGCATGAATAAAGGAATCCTAAGACCTGTAAACATGAGAACTGCTGTTACTTTACAAAGTAGTAGAGTAGTCTTACCTGACAATGTGGAAAAGTGGAGAGTTAAGCACATTGATCAATGTATGATATCTTCTATGATCGAGAGAAAGGACAGTGTAAACTGAGAATGGTCTCATAGTGGTGAAAATGAGTCAGTTTTAAATTGAACTTTTGGTGAAAGCCCTCACTTTCTGGCACCCACTAATTTTAGGCTTGCCTGTTTTGCATTATATGATATTGAATGGGTGCTTTTTTCACCCTTTGCCCATGTCGTTACATAGAGTATATAGAATGCCCACTGAGAAGAATGTTAGGGTGATATTTATAGGACATGGGGATTAGTCTAAGCAGCATCAACTTTGTACACTTTGCCTCAGTCATCTAGGGAAAAAAGTAGGTAATAACCTGAAAAATGGCAAATAGTTGTATTCAGTTTAGATTATAAAACATGGAGATATTGCCTGTAATACCTATGTAACAATAGAAATGTGGTATTTATGGTTTTTATCCATGCAGGAAATTCATCTGGAACCAATTAGGTGGAAATCCTCAGGAGGAACATATGTAGGAAAACAAACTAAATTCCTTCATATGCTTCTCCCCTAATTGTTTCAGGGCAGAAAATGCTTGAGTGATCCCATTCCTACAGATTACTTAGTAGAATGAAATATTTCTCTAATTAATTACAAACCAATAGTGCTCTGAAGATGGAGCACTGGTGGGGGAAGAGCATGCAGAGGAGGGGCAGCAGTTGATCCCAGACCCAACCTATGGATTCTTCTTGAGAAGTCAGGTCTTACATTCCATCATATATAGGGTTAGATGCACATCTAGACTGGACCTTTTTGTGATGTTAGGAGGACTTCCTGGAGATTAATGCCCAGCTTTCCCAAACTTCAACATTATTTTGTATACTCACATGAACAGTCAACAAAATGATGAGGTCAAAGTATGAAGGTCATGAAAAACAAAGAAAGGTTTGGCTCCCTGGGTCAGAAAAAAGAAATTAATATGATAACTGGCAAAATGAATAGTATTTATAGATTCAGTTCAATTCATTCCAGTCGCTCAGTCGTGTCCGACTCTTGGCGACCCCATGAATCACGCCAGGCCTTCCTGTCCATCACCAACTCCCGGAGTTCACTCAAACTCATGTCCATTGAGTAGGTGATGCCATCCAGCCAACCCACTCCAGTATTCTTGCCTGGAGAATCCCATGGATGGAGGAGCTTGGTGGGCTACAGTCCGTGGGTCGCAAAGAGTCAGACACGACTGAGCGACTTCACTTATAGCTTTTTACAAGTTTGAAATTATTTAAAATTTAAACAAAAAAGTGTATGTTAAAAAATTATAACTATGAGGCAAATACTAATAAGCTGATATTGCAGTAGGGATTATAATTGAGAACACAGACTGTGACATCAGAAATCTTGGGGTTGAATTCTAGCTCTATTACCTGCTAACTGCATAACTTTTAAATTAATCTCTAAGTGCTTCAGTTTCCTCACTGTAAAATGGAGAAAGCAAAGCTTTCTACTTTGTAGTGTGGTTGTGAACACTGAATGAACATTGAGTTCACTGAGTACATTGAGTGTTTAGAAAAATGCTTGATTCAATAAAATGTTTGTTAGAATTATGAAAACTGTTTGTGCAGCAACATTTGTTATGTAGGGGATATTAGAATGAAATACAATATCGCTATTTCCACTTCTATGTAAGGAACTATGTATAAAGCCATCTAATTATCAGCTGTGCAGGAGCTTAGACAAATTAATATTTGAGGAAGAGGTAGATATATATAATGATGTAATGTCTGACGTTGCAACAGGGGAGCACAGGGGTGGAGAGGTTAGGAGGTCAGGGGGAACCAGGAATGTGATATTTCTATGAGACTGGAACTTCTGGCAAGGCAGTTTGCTATCAGCTCAAGAGAGACTATTTCTCAGAAATAATGATGCTCAAGAAATGAATTCTCACTCAATATATAGGCTCAAGAGAAGTTTGAGGTTCCACCCCCCACCAGAAATCTTATATTTTACATATGCGTCCACTTTGTACCATCCTGTTGTAGCATCCCTCAACATTCCAGCACAGCAAGGCCTGCAGGAATGGGGAAAGAGCTTTGAATCAAGTAAAACATAAGCTGTGGGAGGATATGCTGTGGAAAAACTGGACCTAGGATCATAAAGTTCAGTTGCTCTGGCTCATGTGTACAATTTCCAGCCTGTGGCTTTGCTATTAGGACCAGCTGTGGTACACTGGACTCACCAAAATTTATATCTGTTAATTTTGCTCATTCTACGAACTCAGTACTTTTCTGAGAAACCTTGACACTGAGCCTTAGGCCATGAAACTAGTGTAATGAACATTTGACAGAGTATAAAAAATCAGAATATTGAAATAAAATAGTGGTTTCAATGGCTTACCTGGCTCTTTACTTTACCTCAGTGTTAAAATCCTCACGTCTTCTTCAAGGATAGCTGACACTAACCACAGCTGTGCTGGCTGGGGACCAACCAGGAGGGGTGTGTGTGTGTGTGTGTGTGTGTGTGTGTGTGTGTGTGTGCGCGCATGCAGTCGCTCAGCTGTGTCTGATTCTTTGTGGCCCCATGGACTATAGCCTGCCAGGCTCCTCTGTCCATGGAATTTTCCAGGCAAGAATACTGGAGTGAGTTGCCATTTCCTACTCCAGAGTATCTTCCTGACCAAGGTATCGAACCTGTGTCTCTTTGCATTTCCTGTGTTGGCAGGCAGATTCTTTACCACTGTGCCACCTGGGAAGACACTAGGAATCACTAAATATTTTAAACAAAGGGAGGAACTTCAGGGGAGGTACAGGGATGCAAGTTGCGGTGTTAACAGAACCCAAACTAAAGGCCCTCTCTTAGATAAAGAAAAATCCAGGACCATTAAGGTAGGGAGTGTCTAGCAGGGAGCTGGAACCATGTTAAATGCTGCCTGAGGCATAGAAATAAAGGGAGAAATTTTGCATTTCTCTCCTCCTTTTACCATTAGTTTTCTACCAGTGCCTCTGACTGGGTAAGCATGCCAGAAAGCCAGTTGGCAAAGGAGTCTGGAAGAGGTAATCTGCAGGAACAGGGCAGGGTGCATCTGTGTGCAGATGGGCACCAACCTCCACGAGGTCTCTGCCTGTGCCTGAGCAGCGAATAGCATGGGCCCTGTCCTGGGGGAGGCTTGCCTACCTGGAGCCGCACCTTTAATTTTTCTGAGCACTTCTGTGAAGTGGTTGGTTACTATTATCTCAGCTTAACAGATGAGGACATGGAATCTTGGAGAGGTTCGGGCCTATGTCTGAGGTTGCACAGTCAGAAAGGAACAGAGGGCACCTGGTTTTACAGACTGTCCTCTCCTTGTTCTGTGTAACCACTTCAAAGCTCACTTTATATTGTGCTGAAACTGTGGACTTTAAAACACTGGAGCTAAAAGAGACAGCAGATACAAAAGACCAAATTTAATCCAGCCTTCCTTTAATGAGAGGAAAACTGAGGTCTAGAAACACTTGCTTAAAGTCACATATTTGGTACCAAAATGGGAACAATGAAGTAAATTTTCCCACTAAGAAATTGAGTAATTACATCAATATTTAATATGAATGTCCTCTGTCCTCTTGTTTTCTACACAAAGTCGTTGAGGAAACTCAGGATGAGTTGAAAGCTTGGGTGGAAGGCATGTACCTGGAAGAGGTAAGGGCTATGCATGCTCGGGCACCTGTATTTTCTCTAAAGTGATAGCGAGACTATCCACCAAGGTCAAGGGGGAAGGAAGGGTATGGGACCTTAGGAGAGTGATCTCAGTTTGAACTGTTTATTGAAGGACTGGAATGCAGATCCCACTAAGAATGAATACAGGGCTTGTGATTTGTATTGGAGCATTGAAGACCAGCCCCGGCCCCTGCAACCCCTGCCTTCCTCTATACCCCCAACCACCTGAGGGTGGAAGAGACAATGTGAGATAGCACTAATCAACATGGCTCTGCTCTCCCTTCAGTAGTGCTCATGGTCCTGGAGAAGAAGTAGAAAAGTGAGTGCTTAAACCTATCCAGCACTGTCCCGTGGTCTGGCAGGTGAGGCACGCTGAACAGAGAGCGGGGAAACCGAGAGCTTCCCGGACATAGGCCAGAGGGAACTGCTGGACTTTGAGAAGGGGAGTGTCAAAGGACAGAGTCTCTTGGGGTTTAAATTTTGATTTAATGGTAGAAAAATATTGGAAGAAGTGCATGACTAGACGGGTAAGATCAGAGAATGCGATGTTAAGGCTTAGGTTTCAGGATCTGGTTCAGTACGGTAGACGCTAGTCCCATGGAGCTACTCCAAATAGAGATGCGCTGTAAGTGTACAACATGGCGCAGACTTTGAAGACTTAGTATAAAAAAAGGGGTGCAAAATATCTCAGTATGTGGTTTTAGATAATTTAATGGCTATATGGAACATACTGAATACTATTTTAAAATAAGTATTAAAATTATGACAGCATAAAATAAATGCTACTTAGAATAAATAATATTTTTAATACGTGTTAATAAAAGTGGTCATTGCTTAATATAATTGATAGAGTTTTCCTAACTTTACACCAAAGTTTTGGTATCTAGTTCGTTTGTAGATAGCTTATTTCGTACTGCTGAATAATACTCAGCAGTTTGTATTATTAGTCTTTATTTGTATTAAATAAGTCCTACACTTTCAATCATGAATTTGCAGAATGGAAAGAATTATTTGGCTGTCAAATAATGCTGAACATTCAGAATGAATGTATGTCCCAAAATTCAGAGAGATTTCTCATGTACACTAATTCTGGTGCTGCTAACAAACATCTCCCACTCATTGAAAAATATATGCAAACAGATTTCTAACCCATTTTAAAGTTGCATTTACCACTGTAAATTGTATTTTAATTTTTATAGAATTTGAATGTGGTTTAAAAATAAAACCCTCTCATAAATGATCAAAAGATTTTTGGTAATCCTGCCAAGACCACACAATGGGGAAAGGTGAGTCTCTTCAACAAATGATGTTGAGAAACTGGATATCCACATGCAAAAGAGTAAAGTTAGATCCTTACCTACACAAAAATTAAGTCTAAGTAGATTAAAGACCTAAATGTAAGAATTGAAACTATAAAACTTCAAGAAGAAAACATAGAAGAAAGGTTCATTACACTGCATATAGCAGTGTTTGTTTTTGTTTATGACAACAAAAGTATGGACAGCTAAAGTAAACCAATAGGACTACATTAATCTTAAAAACTTCTGCACATTAAAGGAAGCAATCAATATAATGAAAAGACAGCCTAAAAATGGGGAAATCTTTGCAAATTACATATGTGATAAGGGAGTAATATCCAGAATACATAAAGAATTCCTATAGCTCAACAACAAAAAGTCAAAGGACCCAATTAAAGTACAAGTAAAGGATCTGAATAGATGTTTCTCCAGAGAAAATATACAAATGATCAAGCCAAGAAAAGATACTCAATATCACTAATCATAAGGAAATACAAATTAAAATCATGATGAGTTATCATCTCATAACCGTCAGGATCAGCTCAGTTCAGTCACTCAGTTGTGTCTGACTCTTTGCGACCCCATGGCCTGCAGCAGCCTAGGCTTCCCTGTCCATCACCAACTCCTGGAGCTTGCTTAGTCTCATGGCCATCGAGTCAGTGATGCCAACCATCTCGTACTCTGTCGTCCTCTTCTCCTCCTGTCTTCAATCTTTCCCAGCATCAGGGTCTTTTCCAATGTCAGTTCTTCCCATCAGGTGGCCAAAGTATTGCAGTTTCAGCTTCAACATCAGTCCTTCCAATGAATATTCAGGATTGATTTCCTTTAGGATGGATTGGTTGGATCTCCTTGCAGTCCAAGGGACTCTCAAGAGTCTTCTCCAACACCACAGTTCAAAAGCATCAATTCTTCGGTGCTCAGCTTTCTTTATAGTCCAATTCTCATATCCAAACAGGACTACTGGAAAAACCATAGCTTTGATTAAATGGACCTTTCTTGGCAAAGTAATGTCTCTGCTTTTTAATTTGCTGTCTAGGTTGGTCATAGCTTTTCTTCCAAGGAGCAAGCATCTTTTAATTTCATGGCTGCAGTCACCATCTGCAGTGATTTTGGAGCCCCCCAAAATAAAGTCTGCCACTGTTTCCATTGTTTCCACATCTATTTCCCATGAAGTGATGGGACCAGATGCCATGATCTTAGTTTTCTGAATGTTGAGTTTTAAGCCAGCTTTTTCACTCTCCTTTTTCACCTTCATCAAGAGGCTCTTTAGTTCTTCTTCACTTTCTGCCCTAAGGGTGGTGTCATCTATGTATCTGAGGTTACTGATACTTCTCCCTGCAATTTTGATTCCAGCTTGTGTTTTATCTAGCCCAATATTTTGCATGATGTACTCTGCATATAAGTTAAATAGGCAAGGTGACAACATACAGCCTGACGTACTCCTTTTCCAATTTGGAACCATCAGGATGGCTATCATTAAAAATGCCATAAAAAATCAAGTCTTGATGGGAATGTGGAGAGATTGAAATCCTTGTGCACTCTTGGGGGAAAGGTAAAACGGTGAAGGCTCTATGGAAAACAGCATGAAAGTTCTTCAAAAGGTTAAAAAGTTAAAAATACATTTACCATCTGATTCAGTGATTCTGCCTTGAGATAAATAGCCAAAGAATTGATTGGCTATCTAATAGCATATTCAATGGCTATCTACTGGGATAGGTAGCCAAGAACTGTCTATCCCATTAATCTATTTAATGGGATAGATAAAGAAAGCAAGATCTCAAAGATATTTGCACAACCATGTTTAATGCAGTATTAATCACAATAGTCCAGAGATAGAAGCAACCCAGATGTTCATTGATGAATTAATAAATAAACAAAATGTGATATATATGTATAATGGGATATTATTCATTCTTGAATAAGAAGGTGCTTCTGTTATATGTAACATGGATGAACTTTGAGTGCATTATGCCAAATAAATTTGCCCATCGCACAATGTAACTGCTGTATGATTCCACATATATGAGGTACCTAAAGCAGTCAAACTGATTAGAAAGTGGCAGAAAGGAAGAGGAAATGGGGAAGGTGTTCAATGGATATAGAATTTCAGTTTTATAAGATGAAAAAATTCCAGAAATCTGTTGTACAAAAATGTGAATATAATTTACACTATTGAATTGGTCCCTTAAAATTGGTTAGGGTGGTAAATTTTGAGTTTTTAAAACCACAATTTTTTAAAAAGCTTTATAATATGGTATCAGTTTCTCCAATGAGTGAGAAAATCATGACAGATTGGGGAAATGTGTAACTTGCAGCAAATGACCTAAAAGTACAACAACAGTTCAGTCTTTGTAAGAAATCCTTGTAATTTTTTCAAATGATTCTCAACAATATTGTAAAGTAATTAACCTCCAATTAAAATAAATAAATTTATATTTAAAAAATAAAAAAATATAAAATGTGTACTTTTTAAAATGTAAGTGATAGGTGTAGGTTATTCAAGGTAGAACATTTGAGAAAGCCACTTGAAATAGTTGTGAGCAATATCAGTGTCATTATGAAGTGTTTATATCTTAGTTCAAAAATAGATGTATCTTTCCCTTTAACAATCAGGAAACTGCTTATATTTACTGCCTGACTGTCTCCATGGCAGCTTCCTTTGTAGCTCAGTGGTAAAGAATCTGCCTGCAATGCAGGAGACCCAGGTTCTATTTCTGGGTTGGGAAGATCCCCTGGAGGAGGAAATGGCAACCCATTCCAGTATTCTTGCCTGGAGAATGCCACGGACAGAGGAGCCTGGAGGGCTATAGTTCATGGGGTCGCAAGAGTTGGACATGACTTAGTGACTACACCACCACTACCACCTTCTCCTTAAAGTATTCAACCAGCAATACTAGTAATTCGACACACAGCAATCCTAGTAATTATGTTCACAAAGCTTCCTGTGTCTTTCAGTACTGAATCTACATGGAAGTATGGTGTTCATTTGCAAGAGTTCTCTGTGAATGAGTATGTGTACTGATTGATATGCAGGTGCAATTAGTTTTATTCATGCAGCAACATGCCGTGTTGCCACACACATAGTTGAAATTAGTTGGCATTGATCTAAATGAACTTCCCCAATCTATATCTGGCTTGTACAATCATTAGTATGTACCAAAAAATCACATCTCTGTGCAGAACAAATAATCACATAACACTTTGCCCTTGTATATCCCACACATACTTGGACCTAATTCGTGTTCTTCATGTTAGTGAGATTTATAGAACTGTAAAACAAATTATCAGCACAGTTAATGCAGTGTTAACAACTGCTCTTATAAATGATGCATCATTGATACTATGCAAAGTACACTGGGTATTTTGTATTCAGCTTATTTTGCTTTCTTTCACAAACACACACACACACACACACACACACACACCTGTGGTGATTGCCTTATAAACCTCTTAGGAATAATATGTCATATACCTGTTTGTGCACATGACTGAAAGTTTCCTTTGTTGTTTTCATTTCTTCTTTTCCTCTGACAAGAAAATTCATCAACTCTGTACTGGAAACCATTATATGTTTTTCATTCTGGAAAAACAGTTGGTTTACCAGAGAAGTCACTATGATTTTTTTTTTTTAAACAGTATATAGTACTAAAAGTTTTTATGACTTTATAATGTTATTTGGTATACTTTCAACAGAAAATGCACTGAGACTAATTGATCTCTGGTTCAATACAATTGAATTTTCAGATACTCATTATTATGTAGCCTGTTCTCATTTTGTTCTTTTCTATTTATGTGAAATGATTAGACTTGCAGAGTCCCTTGTCTTGCATATAGAGGTTCCCATCAGATGTTATCCTGAAGTTTGGTTCACTATTGATGACTTGCCTGGATGTAGTCTTTTGTTGCTTATTTTTGTCCCTTTTATGCCTGAATTAACAACTTTTGAGTCATTGATCCATTCTTTTTCTAAATTTAAGATATGTTATAGGGTATTAATGACTGCAAAAAAAATAATAAATTCTCAAACAGTATATTAGACTGCTGCTGCTGCTGCTGCTGCTAAGTCGCTTCAGTCGTGTCCAACTCTGAGTGACCCCATAGACGGCAGCCCTCCAGGCTCTGCCATCCCTGGGATTCTCCAGGCAAGAACACTGGAGTGGGTTGCCATTTCCTTCTCCAGTGCATGAAAGTGAAAAGTGAAAGTGAAGTCGCTCAGTCATGTCCAACTCTCAGCGACCCCATGGACTGCAGCCTACTAGGCTCCTCCATCCATGGGATTTCCTAGGCAAGAATACTGGAGTGGGGTGCCTAGACTGAGACGTCTCTAAACTTGAATACTAGGCATAAACTGTTGACTGTTTCAGTTGCACATGTGCACTCACTAAGCATGCGATGATCTTTAAGGACATAATAGAATTTCTGGCATTTTTTACTTCAAGCTCCCAAGCCTCCTCTTTCTGAAGGGCCTTCCCCCAGCACTATATTTATTCTCTTATTCCCAGACCTCAAATCTTCCACGCTTATCTTTCACCTCTCTCTTCCACACTATTATGTTTTATTTTTCCATTCAGTATACCCTAAAATAGATTTACTTATTATCATTTACTTATAAATGAATCCCCCTGATTAAAAATGAATCTCCAGGATAGCAAGGACATTGTTTATCTTGGGAAAAACAAACAAAATCACTGTGTTCAGTAGATTAAAAACTAAAACAAAAAACTAGGCTTATTCAGTTTCATGGCCAAGGAAATGCATGCTTCCAAGAAGTTCTGAGTTGCACACATGAGCAAAGACTTTTTTACACACAGGAAAGAATAGATGATTATACAAACACCTGCATGTTTAATTCCAGATGATAGTAATTGATTAAGAATAAGTATTTGTAATATATTGGCACCCAGATCATGGACCAAAAGTGGATATGGTAAGTTGCGTACCATTATCTTTCCTGGGTGGGGGATGTTTCTCTGACTTTAGCATTTTATGATTACTGCTGCGTCTGCACTATATACAACAGAGACTTATACAATATAGGAACTCAAGAAGTATCTGCTGAATGGGTAAATATTACATTTGGCTACTTGATAATGTATTGCTTCTCTTTTTTTATTTTTATAATTGTTTTTATTTCTCCCTTCCTCTACTTCTAAGATCATAAGCCCCATGAGAACAGGATATTGTCTGTCTTATTTACTCCTAAACCATCAGTGCCTCCAATAGTGCCTGGCAATTAGCTGATACATAATGAATATTTATGAACTAAATGAATGAGATTTCTGAAATTAAAGACAAAATGGTTTCATTATCTTTTGCTTTAAACTGCCACTTATTTGCTGACATCATTGGTAATCATCAAAGACCTCTAGGCCACCTTTTGGGAAACTGATTAGGATATAACCATGAGAGTGAATTTCTGAAATTTAAAGAAAAGATCACAGGGCAGAGGTTAGTGATATAGTGAGATGCAGATCAGTGGAGAGGTACAATGTGAGTTAATGTAAGAGTCTTCAGTGACTGTAGGGACTTGTATGGAGATTGATAGATGGCAGAAATGTGGATGGAAAAAAGTTGGTTTACCCAGCTGGAGAGAAACAATGATGTTATGGAGAGAACCTGACTGGGGGTTCCGTTCCCACTCCATTTCAAAAGCTAGATCAGTATGTAACCTGTTTGAAGCTTACTTTCAAAGAAAGTTACATGCAAATAAATATCACTAACTTCATAGATTGAAGTGAAATCTGTGGAAAATAAGCCACTGTCCTCAGACAATGGCTATCATGTTATTATTTGCTCATAATATACGGGCATTTAAATAAAGGTGTATCTCATCTTTTAAACAAGGGTGAAAGGATAATAGTCTGAAACTGTTGGTGGGAACTCGGGAGTGTTATGAACCTTGAAATAAAGGGAGAAGAAAAATGAACAACTTTTTCAGATGAAAGAGAAAACCATTAAGATGTAGTAGAGGGATTATTCTATGAAGAGACTAAGTTCATGGTAAAATATATTGATAACTGATGGAGGTTCCTTTGGAATCACTGGAACTGATATTTTTAAACCCAGTGATATCCCAAAGGACTAAGAGACACTTGGTGAATTCAACTTCACATTTCAGATCCTGGTCTCCCCTGGCTTCCAAAGGGGCAGGGCTGATGGGAGACCCAAAGCCTTGGCCGTGAGTTTTCAGAGAGGTCCCCAGGGGAGGATGAGAATGATGAGGAAATCCTTGGTATTTTAGTTCTTCAGATTAGGTAAAAGTGGGAGTTAGTCACTGCTTTCTGATATAAGGTAAATAGCATGAAAAAGTTGAAAGGTACAAAAGCATTATTTGGATATGACTGGGATTTGAGTATCAACTCTTTCAGGGGTATAAATTTGGAAAAGTAACAGCCTCCCAGCGGTTCTCTTTTCTCATTTGTAAAATGTGTATAATAATATCTTTCCAGGTATTTGTGAGTATTAAAATAACATGAGCATGCTGCCTTAATTAATTATGCTGGAGATAGTGAATAAAAAAGTTCATTTCTTTCCTGTGCATTTATAAGTTATATATCACAATTTTGAAAAATGGTTAACAAATATGTATTGGGTATCTACTAATTGCAGGCTCCGTGGACTGCTGGGAACGTTATGTGAAAAAGGTAAATGCATAGCCATGGCCCTCAACAGAGCTTATAGACATATGAATATTCTGATCCAGATTCTTGTTATTAAAGCCATCAGGTCATGGCATAGATTTAACACCTGTGCAACCAAGCCTATATTTTATCACAGCACTTCTACTCAATGCTAATTTGTAATATAATCTGACCTCTCATGAAAGGGCTTTTTTTGTGGTAATATGGTATTTCTAGAGCACTGAGGAGAGTTACCCTCCATCTGTCACTTGTTCTTGGCGCTATGTTTGTTTTAATCTTTACATTGAGCCATTTATCAGTTCACTTCCGTTCAGTCACTCAGACGTGTAGAACTCTTTGCAACCCCATGACTACAGCATGCCAGGCTTCCCTGTCCATCACCAACTCCTGGAACTTACTCCCTCATGTCCATCGAGCTGGTGATGCCATCTCATCCTCTGTCATCCCCTTCTCCTCCCACCTTCAATCTTTCCCAGCATCAGAGTCTTTTCCAATGAATTGATTCTTTGCACAGGTGGCCAAAGTATTGTAGTTTCAGCTTCAGCATCAGTCCTTCCAGTGAATATTCAGGATTGATTTCCTTTAGGATGGACTGGAAGGATCTCCTTGCAGTCTAAGGGACCCTCAAGAGTCTTCTTCAACACCACAGTTCAAAAGCATCAATTCTTCAGCGCTCAGCTTTCTTTATAGTCCAACTCTCACATGCATACATGACTACTGGAAAAACCATAGCTTTGACTAGATGGAACTTTGTTGGTAAAGTAATGCCTATGCTTTTTAATATGCTGTCTAGATTGGTCATAACTTTCCTTCCAAGAAGCAAGCAGCTTTTAATTTCATGGCTGCAGTCACAATCTGCAGTGATTTTGGAGCCCCCCCAAATAAAGTCTGTCACTGTTTCCATTGTTTCCCTATCTATTTGCCATGAAATGATGGGACTGGATGCCATGATCTTCATTGTCTGAATGTTGAGTTTTAAGCCAACTGTTTTACTCTCCTCTTTCACTTTCATCAAGAGGCTCTTTAGTTCTTCTTTGCTTTTTGCCATAAGGGTGGTGTCATCTGCATATCTGAGGTTATTAATATTTCTCCTGGCAATCTTGATTCCAGCTTGTGCTTCATCCAGCCCAGCGTTTCTCATGATATACTCTGCATATAAATTAAATAAGCAGGGTGACAATATACAGCCTTGACGTACTCCTTTCCCAATTTAGAACCAGTCTGTTGTTCCATGGCTAGTTCTAACTGTTGCTTTCTGACCTGCATACAGATTTCTCAGGAGGCAGGTCAGGTGGTCTGGTATTTCCATCTCTTGAAGAATTCTCCACAATTTGTTGTGATCCACCCAGTCAAGGCTTTGGCACAATCAATAAAGCAGAATTAGATGTTTTTCTTGAGTTCTCTTGGTTTTTCAATGATCCAGCGGATGTTGGCAATTTGATCTGTGGTTCCTCTGCCTTTTCTAAATCCAGCTTGAACAACTGGATATTCATCGTTCACATACTGTTGAAGCCTGGCTTGGAGAATTTTGATCATTACTTTGCTAGTGTGTGAGATGAGTGCAATTGTGTGGTAGCCTGAGCATTCTTTGACATTACCTTTCTTTGGGATTGGAACGAAAACTAACCATTTCCAGTCCTGTGGCCACTGCTGAGTTTTCCAAATTTGCTGGCATGTTGAGTGCAATACTTCCACAGCATCATCTTTCAAGATTTGAAAGAGCTCAACCGGAATTCCATCACTTCCCATAGTTTTGGTCATAGTGATGCTTCCTAAGACCCACTTGACCTCACATTCCAGAATGTCTGGCTCTAGGTGAGTGATCACACCATTGTGGTTATCTGGGTCATAGAGATCTTTTTTGTAAAGTTCTTCTGTGTATTCTTGCCACCTCTTCTTAATATCTTATACTTCTGTTAGGTCCAGACCATTTCTATCCTTTATCGAGCCCATCTTTGCATGAAATGTTCCCTTGGTATCTCTAATTTTCTTGAAGAGGTCTCTACTCTTTCCCATTCTATTTTTCCTCTATTTCTTTGCATTGATCATTGAGAAAGGCTTTCTCATCTCTCCTTGCTATTCTTTTGAACTCTGCCTTCAGACAGGAATATCTTTCCCTATTTCCTTTGCCTTTAGCTTCTCTTCTTTTCTCATCTATTTGTAAGGCCTCCCTAGACAACCATTTTGCCTTTTTGCGTTTCTTTTTCTTGGGGATGTCCTTGATCACTGAGCCATTTATAATGAAATGAAAATATTAATCATGATCATTTAAATCATAAATAAGTTTGGCCTTAACATAGTCTTATTTCTTAGGAATAATATACTGCCCTGTGACATGTGAATTACTGTTGTCAGGAGTGAATCAGAGTTTCATAATCACAGGTATGAGAAAATACTTCTCTCTGCCTTTGAATGCTAACAGGAGGAAATAAAAGGTTTCTTTTTCCCTCCATGTAAACTTGACTCTCAGGTACAATGACAAAGAAAAAGACACACAAAGGTCCTGTTCTAGTCATCTCATTATTTTATTGTGAAGGCAGGAGACAGTGTAAGCCTCAGGATGACTTCAGTATCTTTATATATCCAAATTGGAAGTTGTTAAACAAGCATATATTCCCAGGCAAAGTGATCTTTAATCATTGGAGCACTACTTTATAANGGTCCTGTTCTAGTCATCTCATTATTTTATTGTGAAGGCAGGAGACAGTGTAAGCCTCAGGATGACTTCAATATCTTTATATATCCAAATTGGAAGTTGTTAAACAAGCATATATTCCCAGGCAAAGTGATCTTTAATCATTGGAGCACTACTTTATAAGACAGTGTCAGATCTCAGAATACACACTCTGATATGGATCACATCACAGCTTTACACAAAACACTTAGACAGCATAAACTAGCTTTTCAGGAGCTGCCACCTCCTTTCACCCTCCATTTTCACTTCCCATGCCCCCTTCCTCCCTTGGGAAGATGCACACTAGTTCCCTTAGCTTTCAGCACCAGAGTCGCCATGGAAACTCGCCTCCTTGTCTTCCCCCTCCCCAGTTACCAAGTACAGCTTCTGGACTCAGTGCCAAGACCTCCTCTGTACATTCTTTCGATGTTTAGACAAATCTGGTGGAAAATGTTGTTTACATTTTTTCCCCACAGTACTATAGCTGTATGTTTGGTACAACATATTTCCACTGGATCTATCCATGTTCTGAAAGAGATCATTACCCTCTTACCCTGTCCATTATAGCTTAAAAAATTGTACTCTTTGATCTGATTTTTTAATACAGTATAAAAGGTAACTCAGGATTACAGACATTCCGTCTTTGTAGTGTTTCACTGACTTTTCATCTAATACCACATGTGCGTAGTTTCTGTACCTTTGGAGATCATTTCTGTTTTGTGAAAATTGTACCATTAATGCTTTTTTTCAAAAAAACCTAGGCAGTAATACGAAATATCTCTCATGTCTTAGATGTTCATTCAAGTACATCTGTGAACCTTAGGTTATTTCAGCCATTATAATTCAGATGTTTAAATAATGTATTGGTATTCCACATTACTTGAATGTATGGTTAGAGGCCTTACTTAGTACATTCTATGCAGACTTGAATATAATTTAATTAGTCATTCTAACACTCATTTATGCTGACACAAAAAGTTTTGTAGATGTGAAATGACTTTTTGTCCCTTCCCCTGCCTTTAAAATGTCAATTTTGGTTATGTATTTCTCAAACATTAAAACGTAAACTCAGCAAAGTGTTTATTTATTTAACATTTTTTATTATAAATAAATCACGTCAGCTGTCCCACCATGCTGATGTTGCCATTTTTCATTATAAACAAAAATTTTAAAAAATAGGTCTTCTATTTGGAAAAATTCCCTCTGATAAACAGAAGAGGGAGCAATATTTCCTTCTTTTTGACACAGAATGCAGAGTTGTTTTTTAAATTCCTACTTCACTTTTTTTTTTTTTCTAAATGTAAACCTCCTTTGTCATAATCTCTGCTGTTGATTTTCTATTCCTTTCTTTCATTTTTAGGGGGGAGGGATGTCTAGTAGTGGCAGGAGTGGGACCACCCATTTTGATCAAGAGTACAAAGGTTAAATTCTTTCTGCTTTGCTACTTTCTCTTAGGATATAGTTAAATATTAGGAATCTTTGTCTTCTACTGTATATTTTTACTTGCAACAATACTTTAAAAAAATCTATGGCTGCGCTTTACAAAGAGGCCCCGGCATGGTCAACTGGAGTGAATGCCTGTCTTCTCTGGGGCCTGCCCTGTGAGAGACTGTCTCCCCGTTGTTCTCACTGTGAACTGAGTAAGAACCGTGCACATCTGAATAACAGAGTCTTTTCTGCCTGGTGCAGTCCTGGATTGTTACAGTCTACAGGCCAGCCATGCTGTCACCGGCACAAATTGATTTAACCATCAATTGCTGTGGTCATTAAAGCTGCTAAAAGTCCTCGCCAAACTGATGAATTGCAACTGAATGTGAAATGCGTCTCTAAGTCCGTTTCCCACCATCTCATATCAAAGGCTATTGTATCCCTGCAAAGTAACGGGTCGGAGGTTCAGGCTGGGGTTCAACAATGGCCCCTGTCAGAGGATAGAGCTCCATTCACTCTGGCAGACCCAATTACAGTTTGCTTTCCATACCTTATTGTATAAAATTTGCATCCAACTAATACATTGAATTATTGGCATACTTTGGGTGTCAAAGGAGTTCACTGAATGGTTTGTCCTTAAAATACATGGAATTCTAAGCATCTGGTGGCTACTGGGTCATGACAATGAAAGGATTCCCTGGTTTTCCACTGCTTGCAGAAGGACTCATTTTTTTTCTCAGCTCAGATTTAACACTTTATTTATTTATTTATTTTTCTTGAGAGGAGCTGTAGGGAAGGAATGGTACTCTTCCTGCCTACAAGAATGTAATTAAAAAAAATTTAAATGGTTCACTATAATCTCTTTGGGACAAAGAGGGCAAAACCAGACTTGGAATAAGTAAGTAGGCAAAAGCAGGGTTACACTTTGATGTTTCCTTTTTTTTTTTTAAACCTGAAGTAAAGTAGGGAGTGAAATAATAGTAGGGCAAAATTAAAATCACATTTAGGTATAGATATCAATCAATGCCCAGAGAACTTTCATTAAGTCTTTCAGGAAAACATATAGGTTAGATTTTAAGTCATCATGGTTAAGCCAGTCAAGAGCTACAAGTCAGCTAGGCAAAGAACATGTTGATGTTGACACTAATGATTTCTTTATTTAGTCAATAACGAAGTCTGTGGAGATGAACCATCAGAAAAAATTAAATCCTTCAAGTTCTGATATTGCAATACTGATAGAGAATTTCAGGAGATTTCAAGTTTTGCAGCAACATTTGATATGCTCCTGCTGATGATAGAATTCTTTTTCTTACCATATAATAGTCTGAGTAATAATTTTGTTTTGAGTCTTGGGTTAAGTATGTCAAATAATTTTATTTACACATGCAGCTTCTTATGGAATTTTCACAAATTCACTTGTTTTTTCTTTAATGTTTAGATTAATATTTAAGAGCTGTGTAAAGGGTCCTTGTTTTTAATTTCAAGGTTTTTGTTGCCTGTTCTTTCTCTTTTTCTCTTCCTAAACCTCAAGGTAGTATGATTTTAGCATCTAATGTTTTCCAAGATGTAGAGAGGAAGCTCTCTAGGAGAAATAAGACTTTGGAGATCAAAGGCAGAAAGTTCCATTTTCCTCGTGAAACTCCACACGCTCTGGTTATTTTCTTTCCCAAGCTCATCTTGCCACCAAGTGCTATCAATAGGGCTGAAAAGAGCAGATATGGAAAATAAAATAAATCTGACTTCATATTGTAATAGGGATTACATGAATACAAAGTTTAGAAGAAAGTGAGCAAACCCAGCAAGGGCCACAATGCCATAAAGAAGAGAGAGGAAGGGAAGTTTTGCTTAAAGAATCAGTGCATAGGTCAGAGGTTCAGGCCATTCAGATGTATTAATAATGAGCTGGCAGACAGATCCAGGTTTGTGTTTCCCTAGACTCTATTTACCATAGACTTTGAGTCTCCAGTAACCGTGTGTGGAAATCCATCAGTAAGAACTGTTACATTTTGCCCAAGGTTCCAAATGACCCTTGAAGAAGGTCATTGGATTCTTGTCTCTGAAAGATCTATTGTTCAAGACAAGGGAAAAGCACAAGCTCCCTTGGCAAAAAAGAAAAAATTCTGACTCCAGATTGCTTAAGCATTGTAAACCAAATGGAATGTCTATGTTTTATGACCCAAATCACTGTAGACTATTTTAGGTGAAATGTGATATGGAAATCAATTCTTTTTATAAGCTTCACTCATAAAACAACATTAGAAATCTAGTATTTATTGTGAGAGAAAAGTAAGACAATACAGTCTCCTCAAATCTTTTAAAGATAATTGGCTTCCATTGATTTATTCTGGACCAACAGTTTATCAATGTTTTTTACATTAATGTGGTTGCAAAATTTCAGCATTTATCATGATTATTAATTTACATATTGACTTAAGACTTCTTAAGCCCAGATGATATGAGAAAGTCCTACTTTAGTATTATGTAAATAACTTTAGATCACCTAGTACTTATATTGAAATATATGTGCTTATTGAAAATACTTACTGGGATAGTATAGCACAAGAGCTTTGTAAAGCCTTACATGAGTTTTTAGCTTTTAAGTTAACATAAATTTAAAAATAATAATTTTACCTGAATATACATTTTAAGACAATTTTAAGAGGCCTTTAATGAGAATTTTTCATTATTTCCTTCCACTAGATTCAGGAGACAGCAAGCCTGCCTACTTTATGAATACACATGTGTGATATGTGTAATCGATACTTGATAAGCGTGTGTTGAGCGAATGAATACAGTCTCACAGTACTGCTATAAGATACTTGTGATCAGTCTCTCAGTCACATCCAACTCTTTGTAACCCCATGGACTGTAGCCTGCCAGGCTTTTCTGTTCATGGAATTTTCCAGGAAAGAATAGTGGAATGGGTTACCATTTCCTCCTCCATGGGATCTTTCCAACTCAAGAATCTAACCTGCATCTCCTGCATTGGAAAGCAAATGCTTGAGCCCCGAGCCACCTGGGAACCCCCCAGCTAAAAGATAGATAGTACTTTTAAAACTAACCATGCATTTGGTGGGCACTTTCAATTTGAAGACTAATGTCTTTCTTCATGGGGAATTCTGTTCTGTATTTTGTTGTTATTGAGTTTCTTCACATTTTTCCCCTGTTGGGAAAATCTAATAGATTTGGACCTTCTGAATTGATTCTTTAAATTTCTCTCTCAAATTTTCATTTTACGCTTGTATATATTATTTTGGCCTGGGGGTAAATTCTTAAGAGACTCTACCCTCAGTATGAGGACTGTTGAGTGGGGAGCATGGGTTTCTCTGTTTCTCAGTCAGTTCAGTAGCTCAGTCATGTCTGACTCTTTGTGACTCACCGAGTTGGTGAAGCCATCCAACATCCTCTGTCTTCCCCTTCTCCTCCTGCCTTCGATCGCCATTGCCTCCTGTACAATGTCACAAACCTCCATCCATAGTCCTTCATGCACTCTGTCTATCAGATCTAATCCCTTGAATCTATTTGTCACTTCCAGTACATAATCATAAAGGATTTGATTTAGGTCATACCTGAATGGTCGACTTCCCTGGTGGCTCAGATGGTAAAGCGTCTGTCTACAATGCGGGAGATGGAGACCTGGGTTCAATCCCTGAGTTGGGAAGATCCCCTGGAAAAGGAAATGGCAATCCACTCCAGTGCTCTTGCCTGGAAAATCCCATGGACAGAGTAGCCTCATAGGCTACAGTCCATGGAGTCACAAAGAGTTGGACAGGACTGAGTGATTTCACTTTTCACTTTATACCTGAATGGTCTAGTGGTTTTCCCTACTTTCTTCCATTTAAGTTTGTATTTGGCAATAAGGAGTTCATGATCTGAGCCATAGTCAGCTCCTGGTCTTGTTTTTGCTGACCGTAAAGAGCTTCTCCATCTTTGGCTGCAAAGAATATAATCAATCTGATTTCAGTATTGACCATCTGGTGATTTCTATGTGTAGAGTCTTCTCTTGTGTTGTTGGAAGAGGGTGTTTGCTATGAGCAATGTGTTCTTTTGGCAAAACTCTGTTAGCCTTTGTCCTGCTTCATTCTGTACTCCAAGGCCAAGTTTGCCTGTTACTCCAGTTATTTCTTGACTTCCTACTTTGGCATCCCAGTCCCCTATAATGAACATGACATCTTTTGAGGGGTGTTAGCTCTAGAAGGTCTTGTAGGTCTTCAGAGAACCAATCAATTTCAGCTTCTTCAGCATTACTGGTTGGGGCATAGACTTGGATAACTGTGATACTGAATGGTTTGCCTTGGACATAAACAGAGATCATTCTGTCATTTTTGAGATTCCATCCAAGTACTGCACATCAGAGTTTGTTGACCATGATGGCTACTCCATTTCTTCTATGGGATTCCTGCCCACAGTAGTAGATGTAATGGTCATCTGAATTAAAATCACCCATTCCAGTCTATTTCAGTTTGCTGATTCCTAAAATGTTGATGTTCACTCTTGCCATCTCCTGTTTGATGACTTCCAATATGCCTTGATTCATGAACCTGACTTTCCAGATTCCTATCCAGTATTGCTCTTTACAATATCTCTGGTTTTAAATGGTTTCAAAATCTTCAATTCTAATTTTTAGTCCCACTTTTCATTCCATCCTCAATGTTAACTAAAATGAGTTTGCAGAGTCCCTAGATTTTTGATGCAAAGATCTTCCTCTGCTTTAACCACTTAATATGTTTTAAAAGCTTTAGCTTTCTCTGTCTCATCTCATTCATCAAATATTCCATAATATTTTCTTTCTATCTCAATTTAAACACACATACACATATGTATTATATATATGTTTTCAATCATACTCCCTCATACTTCACTTATTTTTAGGGTTTATATTTCAGACATATATTTATAAAACTATTTTGCTCTCATTTTACTAAGATTTCCTGATCTTCCACCTTGAATTAGGTTGTTTATTTCAGAATCTAAGAAATTGTTTAATGATTGACTGATTTGGGGGAATTACTCCATTTTTATTTTATTTTACATCGTCTGTTATTATAAAAGAAGAAGCACAAGTACACTGCAGAAAACATGACAAGCAAAAATCTTTTAAAAATTAAGATATAATTCCAGTAATCCTTACTGTGTACTCTTGCAGATCTGTGCATCCAGCCACCATTTCACCTGCATAGCTATGTACATACACAGGCACAGTTTTGAACTCAGATGAGATTATATGGTACATATTCTTTTGTAGCCTATGCTTCCAATGAACTCTTCCTTTCTAGTTTAGCATATTTTCATTGCATCTCATACCCAGAAAGCTCTTTAGGTCTGAATTCAAGGTCATGAATTTAACATGGGCCATTCAGTTTCATTGTGTTGTTTACCCCAGAAGTATTCAGGCATATGAGTGAAAGTATAAAGTGAGTAGAGAGTTAGATTTAGCCAGAATTGGGCTTTTGACAGGTGAGAATGATGAATGAAGGAGGGGGCAAGGGAGTTGGGCATGCAAGGAAGTGATTCTAATGAAAAATTGTGAAATTTAAGCTGATAAAAAAATTAGATGTGAAAGTACTAATTCATGGTGAAAAAGTAGTTGAACAAATGGATTTTTGGTTGCAGAGAGTTGGAGAATTGTTGATATACACTGAGTAGACAAGAGGTGTGTTTTTGCAATTGAATATTGGAGAGGTTGCAGTTATTGATAATGAAGTGGTCCTGGAGGGAATGATAGACCTATGTGGCATAGATAAAGTGAAGGCAGGAGGAGAAGGGGATGACCAAGAGGGTTGGATGGCATCACCGACTTAATGGACATGGGTTTGAGCAAGTTCCAGGAGTTGATGATGGACAGGGAACCCTGGTATGCTTCAGTCCATGGGGTCACAAAGAGTCAGACATGACTGACTGAACAATAACAAGGCTGAAGAATGTGATCTTTGGAGAGAAGATGGTCAAGATACTGAGATGACAGACATTATACATGTAAATTTTGAAATCACCATCAATTATGACAAGGATTAAATAAGAGAAAAAAATTGATCAGGAATTAATATTTCTGAAGGCATGAGCTAGAAGGACTTACACTTGTGAGGTTGATCATAGCAAGAATTAACAAGTGGTCTAGTTTGATGTTATGGGATTCAAAATCAGGGGCTTTGAAAGAAGGGGAATGGAAATGGTCTGGAATCTACACAGTGAGGTAAAAGTTTTGTGAGACAGAAAATCACTTCCTAAGAAATTGCAGGAGAAGAATGTCATAGTTTAGTTGGTGTGAAAAAATGTGAAAAAAATGTTGAAGAAATAGGGAATCTTGTGGATAACTGACCAGGAGTGCCAAAGGGTATAGTGGTTGAGTTTTAGGAATGGGGTGGGAGTAGGAATTGGGCTTCCCTTGTGGCTCAGCTGGTAAAGAATCTGCCTGTAATGTGGGAGACCTGGGTTTGATCCCTGGGTTGGGAAGATCCCCTAGAGAAGGGAAAGGCTACCCACTCCAGTATTCTGGCCTAGAGAATTTCATGGACTGTACAGTCCATGATATCCCAAAGAGTTGGGCACGACTGAGTGACTTTCACTTTCACTTTCACAGGGGGATTAGAGTCTTGGGACTAAGATATGACCTGCGAGTATTAGGCTTCTTTGAGTTTGATGTAAATAGAAATTTAGGGCAAATGAAATTAGTTTTGAAAGTGCCAAGGCAGACAGTGGTGTGATACTGGAAGTGCTGCAGGTAGGACAGGGGTTGGTCTCATTAAGAGCATGGAGAACTTGGAGATCTTTTCTTAATTTCTACCAATTGTGGTATGAAGGCACAGGTAACATTTTTTAAGCAGCATTTTTGTGAAACTCATACTGCTCTTTTCTCCTGCTGGAAGACACATTAGAACAGTGGTCTTTCCCCCAGTAGGTGGAGTGCTGTGGCTCCCCTTGCTCATGTTTGAGATAGAACGTTAGAAAAAATATATACCGAATTGATATGTCATAAAATTTATGATAGATATATTTTTATTATATCAGTTTAGTTTAGTTCGTCACTCAGTCATGTCTGACTCTTTGCGACCCCATGAATTGCAGCACGTCAGGCCTCCCTGTCCATCACCAACTCCTGGCGTTTACCCAAACTCATGTCCATCGAGTCAGTGTTACCATCCAGATATCTCATCCTCGGTCGTCCCCTTCTCCTCCTGCCCTCAATCCCTCCCAGCATCAGGGTCTTTTCCAATGAGTCAGCTCTTCGCATGAGGTGGCCAAAGGTTTGGCGATTCAGTTTCAGCATCAGTCCTTCCAATGAACATCCAGGTCTGATCTCCTTTAGAATGGACTGGTCCGATATCCTTGCAGTCCAAGGGACTCTCAAGAGTCTTCTCCAACACCACAGTTCAAAGCATCAGTTCTTTGGCACTCAGCTTTTTTCACAGTCCAGCTCTCACATCCATACATGACCACTGAAAAAACCATAGCCTTGACTAGATGGACCTTTGTTGGCAAAATAATGTCTCTGCTTTTAATATGGTCATATTGGTCATAACTTTACTGTATAGATTTATATAAATGTTACCTAAATGTATTTATATAATATATAGATATGTATTATATATACACAAAGACACACACACATACAGAAGGACCCAGTGAGAGAGAGAGGAAGAGAGAAAGGGAATAAAAAATTAGAAGAGAATTTGCTGTAGGAAGATGTATTGTATTTCTTTTTATCACATTGAGTACTCCTAGGGTTATAAATGCTCTGTTCAAAGAGCACATCTTAGTAGTGGAAATATGGCTTAGGATCACTTTACTGTACATAATTGCATTCAATGTGTACAAAATACATCATGTAGGTACTGATATTACAGGTTCACCTTTGCTTTCCTGTAGTATTGAAGTCCAAAAAAGCACTAAATGTTGGAATTTTTTTTCCCCCTAACTCATTTGGTAGCAAAATCTGACCTGACCTCAACTGAATTGCTGGTAAGCTGTTTATAATATTCACTTATTGTATTTATTGGGAATGATGCTACATTTCTTTTCTGAGATGTCCATGTGACTGATTATAGGGAACTGTTCGAGACTTCAGCTAGGATGTTACATAATATATGGTATATTTCTGTCCCATTAACTTAAAATCTGGAAAGTCTCAGTTTCAGAACACACTAGACTCCAAGAATTTCCAATAAAGGATTATAGCATGTACTCACATTCTCTAGGAATGAAAACTGGTGTTTGAAGACTTTAGTAACCTGCACAAGGCAGTCTCTCCCATCAGGAAGCTTCCATAAGCCTCTTATCCTTCTCCATCAGAGGGAAGACAGACTAAAAACCACAATCACAGAAAACTAACCAATCTGATCACATGGGCCACAGCCTTGTCTAACTCAGTGAAACTATGAGCCATGCCATGTAGGGCCACCCAAAATGGATGGGTCATGGTGGAGAGTTCTGACATAATGTGGTCCACTGGAGGAGGGAATGGCAAACCACTTCAGTATTCTTGCCTTGAGAACCTCATGAACAGTATGAAAAGGCAAAAAGAGAGGACACTGAAAGGTGAACTCCCCAGGTTAGTAGGTGCCCAGTATGCTACTGGAGATCAGTGGAGAAATAACTCCAGAAAGAATGAAGAGATGCAGCCAAAGCAAAAACAATACCCAGCTGTGGATGTGACTGGTGATGGAAGCAAGTCCAATGCTTTAAAAAGCAATATTGCATAGGAACGTGGAATATTAGGTCCATGAATCAAGGCAAATTGGAAGTACTCAAACAGGAGATGGCAAGAGTGAACATCAACATTTTAGGAATCAGCAAACTGAAATAGACTGGAATGGGTGAATTTAACTCAGATGACCATTACATCTACTACTGTAGGCAGGAATCCCATAGAAGAAATGGAGTAGCCATCATGGTCAACAAAGTCTGATGTGCAGTACTTGGATGGAATCTCATAAATGACAGAGTGATCTCTGTTTATTTCCAAGGAAAACCATTCAGTATCACAGTAATCCAAGTCTATGCCCCAACCAGTAATGCTGAAGAAGCTGAAATTGATTGGTTCTCTGAAGACCTACAAGACCTTCTAGAACTAACACCCCTCAAAAGATGTCATGTTCATTATAGGGGACTGGGATGCCAAAGTGGTAAATCAAGAGATACCTGGAGTAACAGGCAAACTTGGCCTTGGAGTACAGAATGAAGCATGCCAAAGGCTAACAGATTTTTGCCAAAAGAACACCTTGCTCATAGCAAACACCCTCTTCCAACAACACGAGAGAAGACTCTACACATAGACATCACCAGATGGTCAATACCGAAATCAGATTGATTATATTCTTTGCAGCCAAAGATGGAGAAGCTCTTTATAGTCAGCAAAAACAAGACCAGGAGCTGACTATGGCTCAGATCATGAACTCCTTATTTTGAAATTCACACTTAAATGGAAGAAAGCATGGAAAACCACTAGACCATTCAGGTATGACCTAAAGCAAACCCCTTATGATTATACAGTGGAAGTGACAAATAGATTCAAGGTTATGGATGGAGGTTTGTGACATTGTACAGGAGGCAGGGATCAAGACCATTCCCAAGAAAAAGAAATACAAAAAAGCAAAATGGCTGTCTGTGGAGACCTTACAAATAGCTGAGAAAAGATGTGAAAGGCAAAGGAGAAAAGGAAAGAAATGCTTATTTGCATGCAAACTTCCAAAGAATAGCAAGGAGAGATAAGAAAACCTTCCTCAGTGATCAATGCAAAGAAATAGAGGAAAATATTAGAGATCTCTTCAAGAAAACTAGAGATACAAATGGAACATTTCATGCAAGTTCAGTTCAGTTCATTTCAGTCGCTCAGTCATGTCCGACTTTCTGCGACCCCGTGAACCATAGCACGGCAGAGCTCCCTGTCCATCTCCAAGTCCCACAGCCTACCCAAACACATGTCCATTGAGTCATTGATGCCATCCAACAATCTCATCCTCTGTTGTCCTCTTCTCCTCTTGCCTGCAATCTTTCCCAGCATCAGGGTCTTTTCCAGTAAGTCAGGTCTTCGCATCAGGTGGCCAAAGTATTGGAATTTCAGCCTTAGCATCAGTCCTTCCAATGAATATTCAGGACTGATTTCTTTTAGGAAAGACTAGTTAGATCTCTTTGCAGTCCAAGGGACTCTCAAGGGTCTTCTCTAATATCACAGTTCAAAAGCATCAGTTCTTCAACAATCAACTTTCTTTATAATCCAGCTCTCACATCCATACATGACTACTGAAAAAACCATAGCCTTGACTAGATGGACCTTTGTTGCAAAGTTGGGCACAATAAAGGACAGAAATGCTATGGACCTAACAGAANGTTCAAAAGCATCAGTTCTTCAACAATCAACTTTCTTTATAATCCAGCTCTCACATCCATACATGACTACTGAAAAAACCATAGCCTTGACTAGATGGACCTTTGTTGCAAAGTTGGGCACAATAAAGGACAGAAATGCTATGGACCTAACAGAAGCAGGAGATATTAAGAAGAGGTGGCAAGAATATACAGAAGAACTATACAAAAAAGATCTTCATGATCACACACGATGGTGTGATCACTCACCTAGAGCCAGACATCCTGGAATGTGAAGACAAGTCGGTTTTAGGAAGCAGCAGTATGAACAAAGCTAGTGGAGGTGATGGAATTCCAGTTGAGTAATTTCAAATCCTAAAAGATGATGCTGTGAAAGTGGTGCACCCAATATACCAACAAATTTGGAAAATGCAGCAGTGGCCACAGGCCTGGAAAAGGTCAGTTTTCATTCCAATCCCAAAGACAGGCAATGCCAAAAAATGCTCAAACTGTCGCACAATTGCACTCATCTCACATGCTACGAAAGTAATGCTCAAACTTCTCCAAGCTAGGCTTCTAAAATACACGAACCATGAACTTCCAGATGTTCAGGCTGGTTTTACAAAAGGCAGAGGAACCAGAGATTAAATTGCCAACATCCACTGGATCATCACAAAAGCAAGAGAGTTCCAGAAAAACATTTATTTCTGCTTTATTGACTATGCCAAAGCCTTTGACTTTGTGGATCACAACAAATTGTGGAAAATTCTTCAAGAGATGAAAATACCAGACCACCTGGCCTGCCTCGTGAGAAATCTGTATGCAGGTCAGGAAGCAACAGTTAGATCTGGACATGGAACAACAGACTGTTTACAAATCGGGAAAGGAGTATGTCAAGGCTGTATGTTGTCATCCTGCATATTTAACTTATATGCAGAGTAAATCATGAGAAATGCTGGGCTGGATGTAGCACGAGTTGGAATCAAGATTGCTGGGAGAAATATTAATAACCTCAGATATGCAGATGACACCACCCTTATGGCAGAAAGGGAAGAAGAACTAAAAGCCTCTTGATGAAAGTGAAAGAGGAGAGTGAAAAAGTTGGTTTAAAGCTCAACATTCAGGATGGGGAACATGTGTATACCTGTGGCAGATTCATGTTGATGTATGGCAAAACCAATACAATATTGTAAAGTAATTAGCCTCCAATTAAAATAAATAAATTTATAATAAAAAATAATAAAATAACAAGCAAAAAAGAAACAAGTCTTGGAAAGAAAGGCTCCTTTCAATATTGTATTGGTTTTCCAATTAAAATAAATAAATTTATATTAAAAAATAAATAAAATTTAAAAAAAGAAAAAAGAAAGAAAGAAATAAAAGCTCAACATTCAGATAACGAAGATCATGGCATCTGATCCCATCACTTCACGGCAAATAGATGGGGAAACAGTGGAAACAGTGGCTAACTTTATTTTTTGGACTCCCAAATCACTGCAGATGGTGACTGCTGCCATGGAATTAAAAGACACTTGCTTCTTGGAAGAAAAGTTATGACCAACATAGACAGCATGTTAAAAAGCAGAGACATTGCTTTGCAAACAAAGGTCCGTCTAGTCAAGGATATAGTTTTTCCAGCGGTCATGTGTGGATGTGAGAGTTGGGCTGTAAAGAAAGCTGAGTGCCGAAGATCTGATGCTTTTTAACTGTTGTGTTGCAGAAGACTCTTGAGAGTCCCTTGGACTGTGAGGAGATCCAATCAGTCCATCCTAAAGGAAATCAGTCCTGAATATTCACTGAAAGGACTGATGCTGAAGCTGAAACTCCAATATTTTGGCCACCTTATTTGAAGAACTGACTCATTGGAAAAGACCCTGATGCTGGGAAAGATTGAAGGCAGGAGGAGAAGGGGATGACAGAGGATGAGATGGTTGGATGACATCACCAACTCAATGGACATGAATTTGAGTGAACTCAAGGAGTTGGTGATGGACAGGGAGGCCTTGCATGCTGTGGTTCATGGGGTCACAAAGAGTCGGACATGACTGAGTGACTGAACTGTACTGAGTTGAACCAAGGCTATAGCAGTAAGTAGTAGAGGTGAACTCGGATCTGCCTGAGTCCAGCAAACACTGAAGTCAGCCATGGAACTTGTCTTCCTTGTTACCCTCACTGCATGTGGACTTATGCACAGAACCACTTCATACCTTTTGTGCAACCAGGGACCTCAGCACAAAGGAAAGAGAAACTGTTCTGGAGTGCACATCAGCTCATCTTAGGTATACTTAAAGAATCAAGAGGAACATAGAGAGAGGGGTATCTGTCTGTCATATCCAGGAAGATGGGTCAGAATCGGAAGGAAAAAAAATCCTACTTTTTTTTTTTTTTTAATATTGAAGCAGGTACATCAATGTAGAGTCTCTGCATTAGAGAGATTGGCAGGTCCAACCTTCACCAGAATTACCCAGCTGAATCATATGTGCAAAATATCAAGAAGAATTTATTTCCTAAAAATCCATTATTTTCTTCATGACAACCCCTGCTAATAATAGCTAATATCAACTGAATGTTCACAGTTTTCCAGATACTTTGGTGAATAATTGTATANCTTTTTTTTTTTTTTTAATATTGAAGCAGGTACATCAATGTAGAGTCTCTGCATTAGAGAGATTGGCAGGTCCAACCTTCACCAGAATTACCCAGCTGAATCATATGTGCAAAATATCAAGAAGAATTTATTTCCTAAAAATCCATTATTTTCTTCATGACAACCCCTGCTAATAATAGCTAATATCAACTGAATGTTCACAGTTTTCCAGATACTTTGGTGAATAATTGTATACATTTATTCCTTTAATTCTTAAAACAACTGTGGCAGTCAGTATTTATTATCTCCTTTTGATGAATGAGGAACTCAAAGATTAGGGAGGCTTAGCAAATTGATTAAGATCAATGGATAGAAACTGAGAAAGACAACCTTCAAACCAGTACTGCCAGATTTAAAAGTAGTCTATTTATAATCATTCAGCATACTGCTTATGTTATAAACATAAGTAGTATGTTATGTTTTATAACAGAAGCATTGAGCATTTACTGAAGTAACTTTGAAATGTGAATAAACCACTGGTCAGTGAATCAACTGAATTGACAATCAAAAATCTTACCCTCAATTGCTTCATCCCCCCTCCTCAAATCTCCAGGCTCACATTGTTTCTAGATGGGATTTCTTTTGCCAAGATAGCAAAAGAAAAAAAATATTGCAACAAATTGTTTCAGAGAATTTTATTTTTTTATTTTTTATTTTTTTTGTATTTATTTATTTTTTTACACGAACTCCCAAACATGAACCCCCCTCCCACCTCCCACCCCACATCTTCCCTCCAGATCATCCCCATACACCAGCCCCAAGCATCCTNGGAGATTTATAGTTTCTGGTCTTACATTTAGATCTTTAATCCATTTTGAGTTTATTTTTGTGTGTGGAGTGCCTCATTTTACAGGGCTAGAGTAACTCAAAACTAGAATCACAGATAGCACAAAAGATAAATTTATAGGCCAATCTCACTTTTGAACAGTTGTAAATATGTTACCTTCAAGCTCTAAAATAAGATGTATACAAATAAAGATGAATCATAAACAACCTGGTTTTTAATCCACAGATTGAAGAAGCAGGCAACCATCAGAAAATCTAATAATGTAAAACACAGCATTAAGATGGCACACACACACACACACACGACATAGAACCATGTCAGATGATGTTCCAAAAAATCTAGGCAAACTGGAGCTAGCAACTACCTTTCACAGAGAAAATCACCTGTTAAAACTAAAGCATAGGGCTAATGATGAAATTTTAGAAGCATTTCTTTTATTTATTTATTTATTTATTAACATTCATATTCTCATCTAGCTATAATTTTATTATTTATTATTATTTTTTATTTTTTGTATTTATTTATTTTTTTACACGAACTCCCAAACATGAACCCCCCTCCCACCTCCCACCCCACATCATCCCTCCAGATCATCCCCAAAAGAAGCATTTCTTTTAAAATGAGAAACCAAACAAGGTTTGTATTCAACATTAAGCTGGAAGTTTTAGCTGTGTTGATAAGATCAAAAAAGGAAAATGATAATAGCCACTTTATCTTTTTCATGTCTTCTCTGGGTCAAACACTATATACTTTATCTGACTTTATCCTTACAATAATGATGAAAGGATATTACTATTGTTTTCATGTTATAGACAAAACTGACAGAACTAAAATTCAGATATATAATTGGTTGTCCNTTACACGAACTCCCAAACATGAACCCCCCTCCCACCTCCCACCCCACATCATCCCTCCAGATCATCCCCAAAAGAAGCATTTCTTTTAAAATGAGAAACCAAACAAGGTTTGTATTCAACATTAAGCTGGAAGTTTTAGCTGTGTTGATAAGATCAAAAAAGGAAAATGATAATAGCCACTTTATCTTTTTCATGTCTTCTCTGGGTCAAACACTATATACTTTATCTGACTTTATCCTTACAATAATGATGAAAGGATATTACTATTGTTTTCATGTTATAGACAAAACTGACAGAACTAAAATTCAGATATATAATTGGTTGTCCATATACTATTTGGTTCTTTCTATTACCAAGCCAAGGCATGAGAATCTAAGAAAGGAATTTCTGTATATGGTTTACCATCTCACTGCATACTAACTAGGGGACTGATTTTAGCTATTAGTCAGTTAGTGTTAGTTGCTCAATTGTCTCTGATTCTATGCAACACCATGGACAGGAATCTGCCAGGCTCCTCTGTCCATGGAATTCTCTAGGCAAGGATATCAGAGTGGGTAGCCATTTCCTTCTCCAGGGGATATTCTTGACCCAGGGGTTAAATCTGTTTCTCTCATGTCTCCTGAATTGGGAGGTGGGTTCTTTACCACTGGTGCCACCTGGGAATGTGTTATGATAACAGCAGGGTCAGAATCAGTTAAAAAAAAAAGATTATATACACTTTAAGGCTATATATTGCATTTCCTTACTTACTCTCCCCTTTTTTTCTTTTCCACTCTTTGCTCCAAGGAGGATCTTTTTGGTGAAAAAGAAAAAGAAACACTGACTCTGTTGCCTTGAATGGGTCATGCTTTTATTGAAAGGTTTTGATAATGGCATGGAACATGTGTTTCTCTTGCAGGTGTTTATCTCTGAAGACACTTCAGGCTATAAAGCCACCTTCAGTGGAATGGAAGACTCAAGGGATCTGCTCTTCTGTTCTCTCCATGAAGCTTGAAGAGGAGATAGAAGAGTCTGAAAGGATGGGGAGAAAGGAAGAAAGAGAGGGAGGAGACGAGGGCAGGAGAGAACTTCTTAATGTCCATCTGAAATAGGTTCCTAAAGGCTGAGGACTTAATCAACAGGCAACAGAAAGAAATGCTTGCCCCCATTCTGGACCCCAAAGGCATATAAAAAAATCTAATGGTAAGACTTCCTTGGGCTCCAAAATCACTGCAGATGGTGACTTCAGCCATGAAATTAAAAGACGCTTGCTCCTTGGAAGAAAAGTTATGACTAACCTGCCGCTGCTGCTAAGTCGCTTCAGTCATGTCCGACTCTGTGCGACCCCATAGGTGGGCAGCCCACCAGGCTCCTCTGTCCTGGGATTCTCCAGGCAAGAACACTGGAGTGGGTTGTCATTTCCTTCTCCAATGCATGAAAGTGCAAAGTGAAAGTGAAGTAGCTCAGTCATGTTCGACTCTTCGTGACCCCATGGACTGCAGCATATCAGGCTCCTCCATCCATGGAATTTTCCAGGCAAGAGTACTGGAGTGGGGTGCCATCACCTTCTCCTAGGCAGAATATCAAAAAGCAGAAACATTACTTTGCCAACAAAGGCCCATCTAGTCAAGGCTATGGTTTTTCCAGTAGTCATGTATGGACGTAAGAGTTGGACTATAAAGAAAGCTGAGCGCCAAAGAATTGATGCTTTTGAACTGTGGTGTTAGAGAAGACTCTTGAGAGTCCCTTGGACTGCAAGGAGATCCAACTAGTCCATCTTAAGGGAAATCAGTCCTGTTTGTTCATTGGAAGGACTGATGCTGAAGCTGAAACTCCAATGCTTTGGCCACCTGATGCAAAGAGATGACTCATTGGAAAAGACCCTGATGCTGAGAAAGATTGAAGGTGGGAGGAGAAGGGGACAAAAGAGGATGAGATGTTTGGATGGCATCACTGACTCAATGGACATTAGTCTGAGTGGACTCAGAGTTAGTGATGGACAGGGAGGCCTGGCAATGCTGCAGTACATGGGGTCACAAAGAGTTGAACATGACTGAGCAACCGAACTGAATTGAACTGAAGACTTCCTTTCTGGTCATGGCCTGCTGTTACCTATCCTTCCTGATTTTATGGGCACAATTAAGGGGTTACACATTGGGGTGAAAATGAATATAGCTTTTAGTCTGCTTTTCTGCATTAACACCATAAGTAGGGGTTCCATAAGAATTCAGGTAAATACAGAGAAAAGTTTTTTGGTTTGGAGATATTTGACTATAAGCTGAAGATATTTGGAGAGGAAGGCTGGGCATAGAAGGGTATGGTGACAAATCTAAATTGTTTGTCATCCTGCAGAAAGTACAGGTCAGTCACCATGGAAGGGGGCCAAGTTGTCTCAAGAGCCTGTGCTTTAAACGTGAGATTCCAGAGAAGAATCTATCTCAAAGCTATTCAAGAACAGTGGGAACTTTCTGAGTGCAGTGTAGCTTTGACTGTACTTGGAGTTAGGTCATATTTCTGAGATCAAGGTTATGCCTTCTATAAGTATTCCTTTATTTCACATGCCATCTGCAAACTCTGGAGTTCCTTGGTCTTCTGAATTTCTGACCAATTGGCTATACTTTGGAAGGTTTCTATTACCCCTTCAGATTTGATAGTTCACCAGAGTGAACTCAGGAAAGTACTGAACTTATCATTATAGTTTTTCTATCAAGTAAGGACAAGCCATGAGAAGAGATACATAGAACTGGGTCTGGTAGGGTTCTAAATGCTCTGTGTCCTGAGGATGCACTGTCTTCCTGGCATATTAATACATTTCACCATCATAGACTCACCAGAGCTCAGTTATCCAGAGTTTTTATTGGGATTTCCCTACATAGGTATGAATAAACCCTTGGCTGTGTGACTGAGCTGTTTCCAGCATCCTTCTCCTTTCCAGAGACTGGGCTGCATCAAAGTTCCAGTCTCCAATCACAGAGTTGGTCTTTCTGCCCTGACTATTCCCTATCCTGAAATTATCCAGGGGCCTATAATGAATCACTTCATTAGCAAAAACTCAGATGCCAGGGGCCACCAAGAATAACAAAGAAATTCTTATCACCCAAGAAATTACAAGGGTTTAAAGGCTCCCTCCCAGAACNGAAAGATTGAAGGTGGGAGGAGAAGGGGACAAAAGAGGATGAGATGTTTGGATGGCATCACTGACTCAATGGACATGAGTCTGAGTGGACTCAGAGTTAGTGATGGACAGGGAGGCCTGGCAATGCTGCAGTACATGGGGTCACAAAGAGTTGAACATGACTGAGCAACCGAACTGAATTGAACTGAAGACTTCCTTTCTGGTCATGGCCTGCTGTTACCTATCCTTCCTGATTTTATGGGCACAATTAAGGGGTTACACATTGGGGTGAAAATGAATATAGCTTTTAGTCTGTTTTTCTGCATTAACACCATAAGTAGGGGTTCCATAAGAATTCAGGTAAATACAGAGAAAAGTTTTTTGGTTTGGAGATATTTGACTATAAGCTGAAGATATTTGGAGAGGAAGGCTGGGCATAGAAGGGTATGGTGACAAATCTAAATTGTTTGTCATCCTGCAGAAAGTACAGGTCAGTCACCATGGAAGGGGGCCAAGTTGTCTCAAGAGCCTGTGCTTTAAACGTGAGATTCCAGAGAAGAATCTATCTCAAAGCTATTCAAGAACAGTGGGAACTTTCTGAGTGCAGTGTAGCTTTGACTGTACTTGGAGTTAGGTCATATTTCTGAGATCAAGGTTATGCCTTCTATAAGTATTCCTTTATTTCACATGCCATCTGCAAACTCTGGAGTTCCTTGGTCTTCTGAATTTCTGACCAATTGGCTATACTTTGGAAGGTTTCTATTACCCCTTCAGATTTGATAGTTCACCAGAGTGAACTCAGGAAAGTACTGAACTTATCATTATAGTTTTTCTATCAAGTAAGGACAAGCCATGAGAAGAGACACATAGAACTGGGTCTGGTAGGGTTCTAAATGCTCTGTGTCCTGAGGATGCACTGTCTTCCTGGCATATTAATACATTTCACCATCATAGACTCACCAGAGCTCAGTTATCCAGAGTTTTTATTGGGATTACCCTACATAGGTATGAATAAACCCTTGGCTGTGTGACTGAGCTGTTTCCAGCATCCTTCTCCTTCCCAGAGACTGGGCTACATCAAAGTTCCAGTCTCCAATCACAGAGTTGGTCTTTCTGCCCTGACTATTCCCTATCCTGAAATTATCCAGGGGCTATAATGAATCACTTCATTAGCAAAAACTCAGATGCCAGGGGCCACCAAGAATAACAAAGAAATTCTTATCACCCAAGAAATTACAAGGGTTTAAAGGCTCCCTCCCAGAACCAGGAACAAATAGGAATTCCCTGGTGGCTGGTAAAGAATCCATCTGCAATGCAGGAGAGCCTAGTTTGATTCCCGGGTTGGGAAGATCTGCTGGAGAAGGAATAGACTACCCACTCCACTCCAGTATTCTTGGGCTTCCCTGGTAGTTCAGCTGCTAAAGAATCCACCTGCAATGCAGGAGACCTGGGTTCACTCCCTGGGTTGGGAAGATCCCCTGGAGGAGAAAACAGCTACCCACTCCAGTATTCTAGCCTGAAGAATTTCATGGACTGTATAGTCCACGGGGTCGAAAAGAGTTGGACACAACTAAGCCTAAACGACTTTCACTTCACCCAGAATGAGGAGCAAAACCCAACCAGATTGTTTGTGTAATGCTTAGGTTACATTAGAGAATAGGGTAACAATAAGCACATTACCTTCTCGGGTGTCTCACAAGACTGTTCTCTCAATTTCTCATTGATGTTCCTGTACACTTTCCACTTAGCTTCTTGGTTAGAGAAGGGTGATCTAGTTGCTCTGACCTTCCTGCATGCCTTCCTTCCTGGGCTGATGTGTACTGATGTTTCTTTTCCCTCTGAGTTCACCGTGTTGTCTGAACCAGACAGCCCCCTGAGCTGAGAGCAGGGACGGAAGCAACGGCAGCTCATCTCCCTTTACTCCACACGGAGTGGCTTAAATTTCTCACTTCTCTTCCCTTTTCCTCATTCAGTCCTTGGGGAAAGAAATCCAATGAGCTCTCACAGCCTGTTCATTCTCTATCAGAAACTGATCTGTCTGCTAATTTTTGACCAGCTGCACTTTGCCAGTGATCAGTGAGCAATTTGACACCCCCTCCCATCTTTTTGCTCCATTTAAGCCCCTTTCACATCACAGTGCTTTGTTTATCTTAAGGGAAATGGTTAAGAGGAAGTTCTTTGTGGTAGTTTGGAGTCTTACACAGTATGGTTGTCTACATGGTCTCTACTGTTGACTGACGCTGCAATGGTGGATATGGCTAGGTGGGTTGGCATTCTATCTCTTTAAAGAAACTTGCCAAACGAGGTGTATCATAACCACCTCAGTTCTTAAGTTGATCCCCACTTGTATTAACTTCATCTGGGCTTTTATTGGTGAGAAAAAGGCATTGAGAATAATTGTACACATGGAGAATTCTTTGGAAATCTAAACTGACAGAAGGTTGACCATCAATGAATTGTTTTTTTTTCCCCTAAAAGACTGTATTATAAGAGACATTCTAGTATTTTTTAAGTGGCTTTGATATTTTTTAAAACATTATGGAATTTTAGGACTCAGTTTTATTATAATTGAGAAAGTTCTTATCACAAGGAAAATTATTTTTTTCTTTTATTTTGTATTTGTATGCATTGACGCATGTTCACAGAACTTACTGTGGTTATCACTTCATGATGTATATGGGTCAAGTCATGGTGCTATACATCTTGAATTGATACAGTGCTCTATGTTAATCATTTGTCAATAAAATTGAAAGAAAGAAATATTTAAAAAACTGAGGAAATGATTACCTTGAGGGTTTTCATTGTGATATATTCTATTTTCTTCTCAGTCCATATTATGGAATACTTGTCTTGTTACCTATACTTTTCTGTATAAGTAAGTAAGTAAGTAAAGTCACTCAGTCGTGTCCGACTCTTTGTGACCCCGTGGACTGCAGCTCAACCGGCTCCTCAGTCCATGGGATTCTCCAAGCAAGAATACTGGAGTGGGTTGCCATTTCCTTCTCCAGGGGATTTTCCCGACCCAGGGATTGAACCTGGGTCTCCCGCATTGGAGGCAGACGCTTTAACCTCTGAGCCACCAGGGAATTCCCCTGTATAGAAGATGCAAAATCTAAATTTCAGTAGCCCTCTAAACTATCACAGGATCTAGAGGCTTTTTTGTTTGTTTGTTTTGGGAAGAGCAGTTTAGCTGGAAGTTCTCAGGAGCAATGATTTAGGGAGGAGGCTATCCAGCTTCCCCACAGGACTATCTTCATGGTCATAAGTGTTCTCCTTATGTTTTTATAAATCACTGAATGCAATATTTGCCGTGTTGCATCAAATAAATGACTTATCATCAAAAGTTGTTATTGTCTCACAGTCAGTTTTCCCAGTGATAGACCTTCCAGTGTACCGGTAAAGGTGCCCTCAGTATAAAAAGTCAAAAATTTTCAAAAGACTAGATTTTTTTAAAAACTAGACATGGTTGCTATTTAAATATTATTGTCTTATTAAAATTACTTCAGTTTGTCTAAAGAACAAAACATGCTACCATCATTTAAATGGAAGCTAACAAAGTCTAAAATAAAATCACATTACATTTGTGTTAGTCTTAGGAAAAGTATTACATTTAGTTTTAAACATAAATATTGTTTGGCAGTTAATGATGTAAACCAGATCATTTTTGTAGTTTTCTTTTGAAACTTAGATTTTAGAATCAATGCCATGGCTTAGCTTAGTATTATTTGTCACTTGAATCAATTAAATTAATGAGAATATTAATTGAAAAGGTTTCTAAGTTTTATACTTTGTAAATTATGGTCCAAAAATAATGCAAATAAAACATTTCTAAATATTTTTTTACTTTTATTACATAAAAATAATTTTAGCACTTACCTAATAGATCTTGAGTGGTTATCTAGTAAATCACTAAATACAAGGTGTCATTCAACAAGTATGTTATTATTTTCTGAAGGAATAAAGATTTCCTGTCATGGAACAAAAACTGAATAATCAAGTGTTCTGTATCAGGAATTATAAGTATGCCTTTCTAAGATTATTTTTGTGTGTCATTATTTTTACCCTGAAAGTTTTAACTAATCAAGGTGATGATTCAAAATAAATTTTAGAAAATTTAGGAAAGTATTGACTCTGTTCTTGTAACAGAATCTCAATGGACTGTTTTTTTTTTTTTTCAAGTATAATACAAGTTTAATCTGGTTTTATTTTAGACTTTGTCCAAAAATGTTTTTCTTGAAATGATCAGTCTCTGTAATTCTAATCATCCTATTCTTGGCTTCTACTCTTTACCCACAGACAAATGTGCCTGGGATTCAAACCTACTTATTGCCTAAGGCCAAACAAAGATATTTATCAGAGTCCTTTCTTTTCCAGCTTTATGGTTTGAAAGATGATCTTTTTCTACTGCTAAAATATAGGAAGACTCAGTGACTTATTAGGTAGATGCTGTTATATAAAATACTCTTTAAATGAGAAAGTCCAAGACAAGATACCAAGGAAAAAAACTGAATTATATTAAAATAAAATAAAATATTAAAGATGTATACACTCCTAAAGGAACCCTTGAGTAGAAAAAAGAAATATTCTTGGAAAGCTTACAAAAGTACTCAAGCACAGGAAAAACAAAATTTAAAGTAAGAAGTGGCTCAGTGATAAAGAATCTCCCTGCCATTGCATGAGACTTCGGTCAGAAAGGTCCCCTGGAGAAGGAAATGGCAACCCAGTCCAGTGTTTTTGCTTGGGATAACCCCGTGGACATGGAGCCTGATGGGCTATAGTCCATGGGATCACGGAAGAGCCAGACCGGACTTAGTGACTAAACAACAAATGATTTCTTACAGTTGAGGATTTGTTAAAAAGAGAGAAAAAACAACTTCTACTTGAATTTTTCTAATTTGGTTCTATTTGCATAGTCTGTCGTAATATGCAGGTTGGAATTACTGGTTAATATTTTCATTTGGTTGTAATAACATAGAAGTCTATTCTTGATTTATGTAAAGATATCAGTTTAAAAGAAAAGATAGAAAAAAATGAAGCATATTATTTACTTACCAAGTTATGCCTGTAACAAGTTTGAGAATTCAGACCAGAAATAAGTTTTTGTTGCAATATTACCTCAAGGTCATAATGTCTAATCCTATATAAAATATCTATGAGAAAACAAGCAGGCTTTATTGTAGGCATCCTCAAGCTATAAATTGTTAATACATTTTATTTCATCTTATTTTAAAATGTTATGGTATTGCAGAGTCCATGAACATAGTTGACAGAGCAGCTTTCTCTTAATGTTTCCCCACAATCACAATGGGAATATTTTAGATTGGTAATAAATGTCACATAGACAACTCTCTATAAAGATGCTTGCAGAATAATATGCAGTGAGGTTACCATTTGGACTGAATTTTTAAGATACTACAATTCCCATGTGGTGCTACCTATCAGATAACATTAGTGTTCCCATAACTAGGAAAAGGTTTTTACGTTATAAATAAATAACCACACTCAGGAAAACATCAAATGGTCTCCCAAAACCTTTTCATTTCTGGTTCACCAACAAAAGGCAGCTAGTAAATTGACCTCATTTCATTTTTAGTTTTAGAGCATTAATACAATCACACTGAAATGTTTAGAAACATAAAATCCATGGGAGTGTATACCTGTTAATAAGGCATGTTTTAATAGTTCTTTTTTTTTTTCAAAGATTTTTCTTCTGGTTTTGAGATGTTAAATGATACATAGCGCTGTATAAGTTTAAAGTAAATAACATAATGATAAGACTTACATTTATCATGAGATGATAATACTGTAAAATTAATGGCCATCCTCTGTCTTATACAGATACAAATTAAATAAATAGAAAACACCTTTTCCTTGTGATTAGAACTCAGGATTTACTCTCAACAACTTTCATGTAAAACATACAGCAGTGTTAATTACGTTTATCATGTTGTACATTCCATCCCAAACAAGACACTTTTACCAAATGATGCAGAACATCTATGGGGTCAAATGCATTGCCAAGACACCAAATTGGTCTTCTCTTGTCTTTAGGTGGGAAATAGCAGGAAGCATTTTTCTGTAGATAGAGGTTCCTGTAGTATTAATTACGTTTATCATGTTGTACATTCCATCCCAAACAAGACACTTTTACCAAATGATGCAGAACATCTATGGGGTCAAATGCATTGCCAAGACACCAAATTGGTCTTCTCTTGTCTTTAGGTGGGAAATAGCAGGAAGCATTTTTCTGTGGATAGAGGTTCCTGTAGTATTTTTTTTTTTTGCTACCTATTAGTCATCAAGTCCCTCTTCCCTCTTAGTTACAGTATCTTGGTGTTCATTCAGAAGTCTAATTCTTGCCATGCAGCACAGGAACTTCAGGGGAGTTCTGTCCCTCCCCTAATTTTATGAGTGGACCTAATTGGTTGAAAAATAATCCATATTCCTTTCCNGGAAAAGTATTACATTTAGTTTTAAACATAAATATTGTTTGGCAGTTAATGATGTAAATCAGATCATTTTTGTAGTTTTCTTTTGAAACTTAGATTTTAGAATCAATGCCATGGCTTAGCTTAGTATTATTTGTCACTTGAATCAATTAAATTAATGAGAATATTAATTGAAAAGGTTTCTAAGTTTTATACTTTGTAAATTATGGTTCAAAAATAATGCAAATAAAACATTTCTAAATATTGTTTTACTTTTATTACATAAAAATAATTTTAGCACTTACCTAATACATCTTGAGTGGTTATCTAGTAAATCACTAAATACAAGGTGTCATTCAACAAGTATGCTATTATTTTCTGAAGGAATAAAGATTTCCTGTCATGGAACAAAAACTGAATAATCAAGTGTTCTGTATCAGGAATTATAAGTATGCCTTTCTAAGATTATTTTTGTGTGTCATTATTTTTACCCTGAAAGTTTTAACTAATCAAGGTGATGATTCAAAATAAATTTTAGAAAATTTAGGAAAGTATTGACTCTGTTCTTGTAACAGAATCTCAATGGACTGTTTTTTTTTCAAGTATAATACAAGTTTAATCTGGTTTTATTTTAGACTTTGTCCAAAAATGTTTTTCTTGAAATGATCAGTCTCTGTAATTCTAATCATCCTATTCTTGGCTTCTACTCTTTACCCACAGACACATGTGCCTGGGATTCAAACCTACTTATTGCCTAAGGCCAAACAAAGATATTTATCAGAGTCCTTTCTTTTCCAGCTTTATGGTTTGAAAGATGATCTTTTTCTACTGCTAAAATATAGGAAGACTCGGTGACTTATTAGGTAGATGCTGTTATATAAAATACTCTTTAAATGAGAAAGTCCAAGACAAGATACCAAGGAAAAAAACTGAATTATATTAAAATAAAATAAAATATTAAAAATGTATACACTCCTAAAGGAACCCTTGAGTAGAAAAAAGAAATATTCTTGGAAAGCTTATAAAAGTACTCAAGCACAGGAAAAACAAAATTTAAAGTAAGAAGTGGCTCAATGGTAAAGAATCTCCCTGCCATTGCATGAGACTTGGGTCAGAAAGGTCCCCTGGAGAAGGAAATGGCAACCCAGTCCAGTGTTTTTGCCTGGGATAACCCCGTGGACATGGAGCCTGATGGGCTATAGTCCATGGGATCACAGAAGAGTCAGACTGGACTTAGTGACTAAACAACAAATGATTTCTTACAGTTGAGGATTTGTTAAAAAGAGAAAAAACAACTTCTACTTGAATTTTCCTAATTTGGTTCTATTTGCATAGTCTGTCGTAATATGCTGGTTGGAATTACTGGTTAATATTTTCATTTGGTTGTAATAACATTGAAGTCTATTCTTGATTTATGTAAAGATATCAGTTTAAAAGAAAAGATAGAAAAAAATGAAGCATATTATTTACTTACCAAGTTATGCCTGTAACAAGTTTGAGAATTCAGACCAGAAATAAGTTTTTGTTGCAATATTACCTCAAGGTCATAATGTCTAATCCTATATAAAATATCTATGAGAAAACAAGCAGGCTTTATTGTAGGCATCCTCAAGCTATAAATTGTTAATACATTTTATTTCATCTTATTTTAAAATGTTATGGTATTGCAGAGTCCATGAACATAGTTGACAGAGCAGCTTTCTCTTAATGTTTCCCCACAATCACAATGGGAATATTTTAGATTGGTAATAAATGTCACATAGACAACTCTCTATAAAGATGCTTGCAGAATAATATGCAGTGAGGTTACCATTTGGACTGAATTTTTAAGATACTACAATTCCCGTGTGGTGCTACCTATCAGATAACATTAGTGTTCCCATAACTAGGAAAAGGTTTTTATGTTATAAATAAATAACCACACTCAGGAAAACATCAAATGGTCTCCCAAAACCTTTTCATTTCTGGTTCACCAACAAAAAAGGCAGCTAGTAAATTGACCTCATTTCATTTTTAGTTTTAGAGCATTAATACAATCACACTGAAATGTTTAGAAACATAAAATCCATGGGAGTGTATACCTGTTAATAAGGCATGTTTTAATAGTTCTTTTTTTTTTTCAAAGATTTTTCTTCTGGTTTTGAGATGTTAAATGATACATAGCGCTGTATAAGTTTAAAGTAAATAACATAATGATAAGACTTACATTTATCATGAGATGATAATACTGTAAAATTAATGGCCATCCTCTGTCTTATATAGATACAAATTAAATAAATAGAAAACATTTTTTCCTTGTGATTAGAACTCAGGATTTACTCTCAACAACTTTCATGTAAAACATACAGCAGTGTTAATTACGTTTATCATGTTGTACATTCCATCCCAAACAAGACACTTTTACCAAATGATGCAGAACATCTATGGGGTCAAATGCATTGCCAAGACACCAAATTGGTCTTCTCTTGTCTTTAGGTGGGAAATAGCAGGAAGCATTTTTCTGTAGATAGAGGTTCCTGTAGTGGTTTTTTTTTTTTTTTTTTTCTACCTATTAGTCATCAAGTCCCTCTTCCCTCTTAGTTACAGTATCTTGGTGTTCATTCAGAAGTCTAATTCTTGCCATGCAGCACAGAAACTTCAGGGGAGTTCTGTCCCTCCCCTAATTTTATGAGTGGACCTAATTGGTTGAAAAGTAATCCATATTCCTTTCCGTAGTAAGTAATTCAGAAGGTCAAGCTTTGGCTGTTCAACAAACGGCATTTCCCCTGACCAGAGAAACTGATCCCTGACTGATCATGTGACTCAATTCAGGTAGAGGGACAGAAGGGAAGGTTTTCCTGGGCTTCTTGAAAGTTTCTTCATTCTTAAGAGAGAGGCACCAGAAGAGGAACTTTCTTTTCCTCTAAGTGCCATCCTCTGTAGACATAAGGCCTGGGACACCACACCCACTTCCCTGCTTCCAGGGAAATCAGCCTGGGGATGGTCCAACATAGGAAGGGGGACTAAGCTGGAAGAAAACAAAGAAACTGAGCAAGAGCCATTAAGTTAAGGCAACTGAAGCCCTCTTTGTAGATTTCCAATTATATGAGCCATTAAATTCTCTGTTCATGGGGTTCTCTAGGCAATAATAATGAAGAGGTCTGCCATTCCCTCCTCCAGTGGACCACATTTTGTCAGAACTCTCTACCATGAATATCTTATTGCCAAATTCAGACGTAAATTGAAGAAAGTATGGAAGCCACTAGACCACTCAGGTATGACCTAAATCAAACCCCTTATGATTATACAGTGGAAGTTACAAATAGATTCAAGGGATTAGATCTGATAGACAGAGTGCCTGAAGAACTATGGACAGAGGTTTGTGACATTGTACAGGAGGCAGGGATCAAAACCATCCCCAAGAAAAAGAATGCAAAAAAGGCAAAATGGTTGTGCCTTACAAATAGCTATGAAAAGAAGAGAAGTGAAAGGCAAAGGAGAAAAGGAAAGATATACCCATTTGAATGCAGACTTCCAAAGAATAGCAAGGAGAGGTAAGAAAGCCTTCCTCAGTGATCAGTGCAAAGAAATAGAGGAAAATAATAGAATGGGAAAGACTAGAGATCTCTTCAAGAAAATTAGAGATATCAGGGAATATTTCATGCAAAGATGGGCACAATAAAGGATAAAAATGGTATGGACCTAACAGAAGCAGAAGATATTAAAAAAAGGTGGCAAGAATAAACAGAAGAACTATACAAAAAAGATCTTCATGACCCAGATAATCACGATGGTGTGATCACTCACCAAGAGCCAGACATTCTGGAATGCAAAGTCAAGTGGGCCTTAGAAAGCATCACTATGAACAAAGCCAGTGGAGGTGATGGAATTCCAGTTGAGCTATTTCAAATCTTAAAAATGATGCTGTGAAAGTGCTGCACTCAATATGCCACCAAATTTGGAAAACTCAGCAGTGGCCACAGGACTGGAAAAGGTCAGTTTTCATTCCAATCCCAAAGAAAGGCAATGCCAAAGAATGCTCAAACTACCACACAATTGCACTCATCTCACATGCTAGTAAAGTAATGCTCAAAATTCTCCAAGCCAGGCTTCAACAGTATGTGAGCCATGAACTTTCAGATGTTCAAGCTGGCTTTAGAAAAGGCAGGGGAACCAGAGACCAGAGATAGAACTGCTAACATCTGTTGGATCATCAAAAAAGCAAGAGAATTCCAGAAAAAAACATCTGCTTTACTGATTACGCCAAAGCCTTTGACTGTGTGAATCACAGCAAACTATGGGAAATTCTTCAAGAGATGGGAATACCAGAACACCTGACCTGCCTCTTGAGAAATCTGTATGCAGGTCAGGAAGCAACAGTTAGAACTGGACATGGAACAACAGACCAATTCCAAATTGGGAAAGAGTATGTCAAGGCTGTATATTGTCACACAGCTTATTTAACTTTTAAACAGAGTACATCATGAGAAACGTTGGGCTGGATGAAGCACAAGCTGGAATCAAGATTGCCGGAAGAAATGTCAATATCCTCAGATATGCAAATGACACCACTCTTATGGCAGAAAGTGAAGAGGAACTAAAAAGTCTCTTGATAAAAGTGAAAGAGGAGAGTGAAAAAGTTTGCTTAAAGCTCAACATTCAGAAAACGAAGATCATGGTATCTGGTCCTATCACTTCATGGCAAATAGATGGGCAAACAATGGAAACAGTGTCAGACTTTATTTTGGGGGGCTCCAAAATCACTGCAGATGGTGACTGCAGCCATGAAATTAAAACATGCTTGCTCCTTGGAAGAAAAGTTATAACCAACCTAGACAATATATTAAAAAGCAGAGACATTACTTTGCCAACAAAAGTCCATCTAATCAAAGCTGTGGTTTTTCCAGTAATCATGTATGGATGTGAGAGTTGGACTATAAAGAAAGCTGAGTGCCGAAGAATTGATGTTTTTGAACTGTGGTGTTGGAGAAGACTCTTGAGAGTCCCTTGGACTGCAAGGAGATCCAACCAGTCCATCATAAAGGAAATCAGTCCTGAATATTCATTGGAAGGGCTGATATTGAAGCTGAAACTCCAATAGTTTGCCCAACAGATGCAAAGAACTGACTCATTGGAAAAGACCCAATGCTGGGAAAGATTGAAGGCAGGAGGAGCAGGGGACAACAGAGGATGAGGTGGTTGGATGGTATCATTGACTCAATGGACACAAATTTGAATAAACTCTGGGAGTTGGTGATGGACAGGGAAGCCTGGTGTTTTGCAGTCCATGAGGTCACAAAGAGTCAGAGACGACTATGTGAATGAACTGAACTGAACTGAATTCTCTACTTTTAAACCACTTAATTGGGTTTAATGTTATGTGTAGACAAAACCTCTGTATAGAATTTTCTTTTTTTGTCCTACAGCATGGTGCATTACTTTTTTTTTTTTTTTGGTCCTAGAACATGGCATTTTCTTCAGATGTATTAAGTTGTATGCTTTCTGAAGATTCTTTCCAAATGTGAACAGATTTTTATATAAAAGTTTAAGAATTTTTTTCCTCCCCCACTTGGTACAATAGACTGAAAAATTTACATACGGTTATTTTCATAACTGTTATGGATTCATAAAAGAAAGCCAGCCTTCAGTTTGTTTACATAGAATATAATCAGCAGATTCATTTGTTTCCTTATTACATGATCCTAAGAAATCTTGGACATTCATTTGTCACATTCTCTGTAGAAAAATCACATATAAAAAAGTCCTTAAATAGTGCATAGTTCATAGTAGGAACTCAAGGATTACTTTTGAGTGTATGACTGACTGACTGAATGAAGGTATTAATAACATATATACAACCACAGTCCAGCAACTTGAAAGAATAATGTTGATATCTTTATAGTTTATCTTTTTAAAGGGACTGATTTGGTGGTTTATACAAACCATACATGTATGGTTTTATCTGGACTATGCATAATACTTCCCTGAAATCATATCCTTTCCATGAAGTTTCCTAAAGGGACAGTAGCTAGAAATACCTCTGATTTTCTCATGTTTATGAAATGATGACTCATTTCCTTCCTTTTTCCTTTCCTGCCCTCCACATACCCTCTGTCACATTACACCACTTTCTGGTCACAAGTAGCCACTGAGATTCGTGCTCCTGACCCCTGATGTATTCAGTTTCTAAGATGGTTAGGGAACCAGGTGACTGTATCTTCAAAGGCACAAAGGGTTCTTTGCTTCATGCTGATTACTTTCTTATGTGAAATTCTCATGGGGCATCACTGGTGAATACAGTCCTCAATTTCATTTCAGCATTCCACATATTTGAGATCTTTCTCATTGAGTGGATATTTGTTTAGACGCCTTGGGACTTCTTTTATTTAGAGCACATTCCCTCTCTTTCTTTCACCTTCTAACTGAACCTGATTCCTTTTGGGGACTCTGGAGATTGTGCCATGATCAGAGTATGGCCTTCAGATTTCTGTGTTCAAACCTTAGGGCTGAGAGAGGGGAAAAACATGGAGATTTAAGCTTCTCTCTTCCAAGGTTGATTTGTTTGGTTATAGTAGGAAAAGATGCTTCGGGCCAATTAGACAGTAAATTTATGTCTTTGTCACTACCAAAGTAAAGCTGGGGCAGGTTCCAGTTTTATCCTAAGCATGTTGGAGTCTAAAAATTCTAGGAGGTAAGAGGAAAGGCAGTAATCTAGCACTGTACTACTATACCATTCATATGAGAATCAAATTTATGGTCTTCAACCAAGATTGGGGTACTTTCTTATCTCTAGGCACTGAGGACAACCTGTTGGCTTTCTATCTTTAAGGTATATATTTGTATTACTTCTCTTTTTTCCCCTAAAAATACCATGGTGTCTCAAACCTGGTTTCCATTTATCAGTCTTTCTTCATGATGTTTGATTAAATTACTTCCATTCCCCTCTCCTCTAACTGACTTTGTTATCAATGAGAATTTTAGGACCTATTTAGGGTGATCATGCCATTTAATATTGTTTACTAGTTTCTATCTGTAAATTATCCTTATATGAACTTCTGAGCCTCTAAGTCTCTTTCCACTGTTTTGGAGCTGAGACTCTTGCTGGTGTAGTTCAACTCTTATTGTGAACAAGGTATATATACTAGTCCTTGAAATTCTGACAGTGTCCACCTTTTGGGACAGTGAGATGATCCTTCTCAGAAATACTTGTTTTTAGGACTTTGAATCTATATAAACTCTCAGTGCATGGCCTTTCACATAAAAGGCAGTGCTTCTTTACCTTTACATTTATGCAACTCTGTACTGTTTCTATGACATGTTATAACGTGGTTCAAGATTTTTTCTCTTGCACTGCTGAAGTTTGTGGTTGCATTTAGTTAGTCTATAGAAGAAGATTTGAGGCCTCTTAATTTAAGACTCTGGGTTGTGACTAATCCTGGGGATCCAGTTTAGCTGGTGGAGCTGTGGGTGAATTGCTTTAACAAAATGAGCAAATCAGAAGTTAACCTCTTCCTACCACCCAGTTTCTGTAGAAACCAGGTAGCTATGGAGGATGGGGAAACGATTAGACATAATTTCAGTTTGTGATTCCATGGGGAATTTTCTATAGATTTCCTATACTTGGTAAACTCACATACCATTGTCTAAGTTTGGTTCTCTGGTAAGTACTACAATTCTGAAGTGAAGTGAAGTCGCTCAGTTGTGTCCGACTCTTTGTGACCCCATGGATGGTAGCTTACCAGGCTCCATGGTCCATGGGATTTTCCAGGCAAGAATACTGGAGTGGGCTGCCATTTCCTTCTCCAGGGGATCTTCCCAACCCAGGATTGAACCCGGGTCTCCCGCATTGCAGACAGATGCTTTACCATCTGAGCCACTAGGGAAGCCTGGGACAGCATACCTCAAAAGCTGGAATCCCAGTTTCAGTGATATCTCTATGATATTCCTTTGAATTGCTGCTGTTATTGCAATAATCAATTTGGGTGGGGGCTTACTGGCTCTGTCTTTTGTTCAGTTATCCAAGCAGTTTGACATATTCTTGGGCAGTGCGATCAGTTTAATTCATTACTTGTAAACCACGGTTGTCCAATACCACTCCAAGTCAATTGAATCTTTGAAGATAGGTTTTTGATATATTTATAATTTATTTATTTATTTATTGAGTTTTTCGGATAATTCCAATGTCCAGTCAAGTTTAGGAACACCTATTTTAATTTAACATATAGCAGAATGAAGGAGGATGTGGAAACCCACTCCATCATTCTTGCCTGGAGAATCTCCATGGACAGAGGAGCCTGGCCTGTTACAGTCCACAGGGTTGCAAAGAGTCAGACAGGGCTGAGTGACTATGCACAGCATAGCACAGAGTGAAGGAATTTAGGAGCAAAATCCTTGACAACTTCCACCTTCCACTCCGTTATAACAGGTGTATACACTCAATTCTACCTTAAATAAATCTAGGACTGACGGACTGAAATTCTATAAAGAAGAAAAAGATGGCAAATGGAATGTATAATGTTAATCACTGCAACTGGTTTTCTTCAGAGGGGCTGCCTGTAACCTACAGGAAGTTCCTCAGATTTTTTTTTCCTAAATGTGATTTCAAAGTTTCATCTTCACAGAAAGCACAAAGAAAACAAATTCTGAACTCTCTCTCTCTCTCTCATTTATTCCTCCTCTAATTGTCTTCCACTCCTCTCCCTCCCTCTCCAGTTGTCTAGCTCTGCCAGATGCTCTGTGAGTCCTGGAGGGACCACTTGAATACATGCCTTCTGATGCACCGAGCCATGGAAAAGTAGAGTCTTTTCTTTGTGTGTGTGGTATTAGATTCTGTGGGACATTTTTGGTGACTGGAACTCTCCTGCTTCTATTGATTTGTTTCTTCTACTTTCCACACATTTTTGAGGAATCAGTGTGCCCTGAAGCATTTCCAGTGAAAGTATGAACACTTCTCACCCCAAAAGTTGTGAGTTCTTTTGTCCAGGTCCTTTCTGAGGACTGAGTGGAAGCTAAAGGAACCCCACATATCTCCAAGGCCTCCAAAGCTTTGCTGTTGTGTCCAGTGGAAAGATGAGAGAAAAACTGTGGTATATACTGGGGCAATGGAGCAAAACAGCATGAGATCTTAATAATTTTAAGATACATAATTTATACCCAAAGAACAATCTGCTGATACTTCTATATGGGTTAGGGTTGATAGATTTATAGGGAAAAAATATAGGACATCCAGTTTAATTTGAATTCCAAATAAATGATGTCTATTTCCCAGTATGAAGCCAAATTAAAATAAAATAGTATGAGTATGGAATTCTGATAACTTGAACTATCAAGAAAATACTCCAGTGCTTGGTCAAATAAATGTAGTATATGGGACATACTTATGCTATAAATTCATTTTTTATTTATCTGACATTCAATTTAACTAGGCATTCCGTATTTTCATAACTAGGCAACCCTGAAGTTTAGATATTGGTTTAGTCGCTAAATGGTGTCTGATTCTTGTGACCCCATGGACTGTAGCCTGCCAGGCTCCTTTGTCCATGGGATTCTCCAGGCTAGCATACTGGAGTGGGTTGCCATTTCCTTCTCCAGAGGATCTTCCCAACCAAGGAATCGAACCCAGGTCTCCTGCATTGCAGGTAGATTCTTTAACAACTGAGCTATGAGGGAAATTACCTAAATTCTCTTCTGAAAATTTGCTTCACAATTTTCCCCAGGGTTGTTCTCTTAAAAGTTTATGATAATATGAGCCCTCTATCTCAGAGGTTCTCAAAGTGTGATCCCTGGGAACTCATTAGAAATGTAAATTCTCAAGTTCTACCTCAGACCTATTGAAAACCTTATTCAGCAATTTTGTTGATAAGCCCTACAGGTACTTTAATGCACACTCAAATTTGAGAACTCTGGATCTGTCTCAACCCACGTTGCCTTATTACCAGTATAACTAATGTTTACAAATCTGTATCCCCAAAGAAGCCAACTTAAAATAGTATGACTGTGGAATTCTGACAACTTGAACTATCAGAAAAGTACTCTCAGTGCTTGGTCAAGTAAATAATTTAATAGAATCAACTTCTAATGATTAAAAATTCTATTTTTTAAAAATACACCACAAAATTGACAGTAACCATAACCATTATTATCATTCTATGTGTATACCATTCACATTCTCTGGTGAGAATAACCCACGCCATGGACTTATCTCCAAAAGGCAGTGCTTAATAGTGAACTATCACAGAAAATATTTAACTCTAATACACACTTTGCCTGAATGAATGAGACCCTTTAGGGTCTTGCCTTCTAATATCTAAGTTCCAGGAAGAGGTACCATAGCTAGCCCCAAGTTATGATTTCATTTCATAAGGAAAAATAGAAATTGCTGAAAATAAACATAATAGTTTAAATAAAATGCTGACTTCAATAGAGTGAGTTTTTCATGAGAATGTGTCAAAATTATATAACATGGAACTGATTGGGGTCTTTTTCCCTTGTTTAATTGTTTTTATAAGACAAGTACTGTGGGCAACTCAGAGATGTGCTGAATGCTGGGGAGTCAAGGGAGTCTGTAATTTGGGTCATCGTTTAAATTAAATTTTATTAAAATATCTCCCTTTGTGGGGGTACACATACCACAACCAATGTGAAGGATGGTTTCAACTAGGCTGGAAATAATGTATTCAGAATTAGACCAAGTGACAGCTTTCTTTTGGAAGTCATCATGAGTTTGAGAAAGGACACTGGAACTTACGTTGCTATAATTCAGATGATAAGAACAAGCAAGTTTCTTAATTTGAACAAAATATTTTTACTATCTATTTCATTAACAAATTATTAATACAAATAAGATTATTGGAGAAGATGTTAGTTAGTTGCCGTTTCACTTTTTAGGGCACTTTTTGAGGCCTGAGACCAGCATAGTATATGTTCTTGGATAAAATATGGATGCCAGTTAGTTGATCCAAGAGGTTTTGTGAAATCTGATGTGGTTCCAGCAGGACTGTGTCTATGCCTTCTAGGATATTCAGACTTTCTGAGCAGAAGTAGGCCCATTAAATGAGAGCCAAAATGGACCAAAAAGGGGCTGGTTTGGGAATGGCATCAGTTTTTGGAATTTTCATTGTCATTGAACTTCATGAAATTGCATTCAAATAATTCATCAACCCTATTCCCTCTCCTCTCATATCCAGTGTGATGCTGTAAACCAGGAGCTAGGACATTGTTTGTATGCATACTGGCTTGAATGGTTAAATCATTCTTAGGTAGAATAGCCAAGTGGGCCCTTCCTGCAAAACACTGGATTGTCTCCAAATACTTTCTATATATATATATATATATATATATTTGGAGTCATTGGAGTTTATTTTCTTCATGGACTCTTCTATCCATAATTATTTTCATATTGCAAAATAGTTCTCTGACCCAAGTATGAATTATTCCATATATCTCTGAGTTGGAATCCCAGGGAAGGAAGGGCTTACTGCTTTCAAATGTGCAATGACTTTCATAGCATAATGCTATAGATTGAATACTTTGATATCAAATTTAAAAAATCCTTTTTCCATATATATATATAGCCAGAGTTTTTCCCAAAATCACATTCTTGAAATGAATATGGCTTCAATGTGATTATAGATTAAAAAATAATTAAAATCAGAACTGTGAGTTAACATAATTTCCTTAAGTAACACCTAAGGCTATGTATTTTGGAGAGAGTCCTCCAACTAGCATTAGAGATAATTACTAAAGACAAGGGATTAGTACCATTAGAAGAAAATACACACAAATTCACAGTCATATCTTGAAGTTTTGGAGTTAAGTTCAATTTCCATAAAGATGAGAATCAGTTAAGTTTGAATATGAGTGTATAACATTAAAACAATCTGATTATTTTAAGGAGATTATTTAAGGAAAGGGTTTAATTACAAAGTCATGTTTATAAATTTGGCTTTTCATTTGTTTATTTTTGCCAGTTCTTTCACCATCCAAGTATATTTTTCATACTGGGGAAACCTAAACTCTAATCTCTGTCCTCTAAAGAGTTTTGCTAATCTTTCATCTAAAGATTGGGGAAAAGAAAATGAAGTAATGTTTATTTGGGTCTAACATGTGCAGGTAATTTGAGACTACTTTATTTAATGTAAAGGTTTTATATAACATCACTATTAGCTCTGAGAATGGAAGTGGACACTGATTTCTACACTTAAACGTCAATATGATTAGGCTTTTTGCTGATTATATTCTCTTTGGTTTTGCTGAATACACTGTATATTTCATTGTAGAATTCCTTTTTTGTGTTAGGACAACATATGCTGTGATTAAAAATATATATATATATCTCCAGTGGTTAATGATATGTTTCCAAAATAGACTTGTAAGCCTGATTTTGCCGAGTTGCACATATGGTGCACATCTACCCTGATTTCTTGGACAATGAGAGGGATGCATGGTCATAGACAGTTGTAGTGTTGCCAGGACCTTAAGGAACTTATGGTGAAATCTTGCATTGATTATCAGAATTGATGTCTCTGGCTTTCAATTTTCCTGAATTTAGGATTTGTATGCAATATATCTACACTAATCTTTCAAAAGTATCAGAGGATTCCTGAGCTTTCTCTTGACCTCTTGTCTATAAAAACTTTAGTAAACCTATATGTTGGCTGTATTCATTTCTTATGCCAGTTTTCCCAACTTTGCCATTAGGTTTCTTTTTCAGTGGGTGGCTATTGCCTAGATTAAAATATTTTATTATTAAAATAGTATAACTTCATGCCAGTGATTCTTAAAAGGCTTCATACTCTCAGTATACAAAAACTCATTTAATTTTAGGTTGTGTGTTCATAACTATCCAGTTAACCTAATCAAACACAAAGGTCAGTCAGAAATTATTTTAGAAGAGGTTTATTTGATTACAAGTAACCATAATCTACTTGAGTTACTTTAGGAAAAAATGGGAATTTATTGTTAGGATATTAAACTATCTTCTAGAACCCAAGGGCAGAAAGTGCTATCAAGTCTCAGGAAAGATGATACAGGAAACCATAGAGTTATTGTTTGAATCTCTTTTCCACTGAGACCATATGGTTTCTCACCTGTTTTTCCATGAAAAGCTAGTTCTTTCTCCAATTCTCTGCAGAATGGTTCTCTGTGCTTTTTTGTGTGTATGTAGCAGACACATCTGGTTTCACATCTCTGTAGCTCATTAAAACCCTATTTCCACACAAATGTGCAAAATCGTTAGGAATTATTTGGTGTGGGAAGAATGCATTAATATGCACAGTTTTAAATAGAGCTCCATGATAGATTTTTATTACCCATCATAGAGAAGACATTTTGAAGTTTAGAGAAGATCAAATTTGTGATGAAAATGTTAGAAGTAGTGGTGAGTATGATGAAATTGGCCACATTTCTTGAGATAGATGTGAGGACAAAATGAATGAACCAGCCTGAATCTTACTTATTGTCATAAAATATCAAGTAAAAAGTAATAATTATGACAAATGTGATAAAAATTATTTGAAATGTGAATGTTTACTACTGGTAACAGAGTGAACATATTCCATTATGTTTGAGGACACTCAAATTCTGAGGACACTCAAACTCAAATGCAGCTTTGAAATAAACAATGCACACTAGGGGAAAAAAAAAACTATTTTTTTCTTAGCAAAGTAGAAGGACAGACGAGTTTCCTGATCAATCGTGTATAGCATGACCAGGGTGAAAATGCAAAATGCATAGCGGACTTATTTACAGTGCTCGTGTGTGCTCCGTCGTGTCCAGCTCATGAACTGTAGCCCACCAGGCTCCTGTGTCCATGGGATTTTTCAGGAAGAATACTGGGGTGGGTTGTCATTTCCTCCTCCAGGGATCTTCTCCACCTAGGGATCAAACTTGAATCTCTTGCGTCAGCTGCATTGGCAGGCACATTCTTTACTACTGAACCATCAGGGAAGCCCTCATTTATAGAGTAACACACAAGGAAAGGCAAGAACTACTAACTCTGAAAGGCTAAAAATTCAATAAAAATTAGAAATAAAACATCTGTCCTGTTATCCTGTCTTAGCTTTAAATTTTTTTGTGTGTGCAAGAGTAAGACTATAGATTATTAAAAACTAGCATAATTTTTAAAGGCAATTATTTAAAATTGCTGCTTAATCTCTATTTATAAATATTATTTGTGAGATATTCATCAAAACATCTAGAAAATAAATGTTGGAAAAGATTATAATCTGGGATTTTATAAAATGGCAGATAGTGGTAGGATTACGGTAATGGCCCCAAATAAGCTTTTATGCCAGAAGGTTGTTGCAGACTGATAGATACAGCAGTCTGTGCTGTATGAACAGCCTCATATATAATATTTTTCTTTCAAACAGAAGTGAACACAAGGACATCCATTAAAATGTGTTGTTTTGCTAAACTCGACAATTCATGCAACTGAAGAAGATAAGTTTAACCCAGTAGTGAGTTTGCGGTGAACTACAATGTACAATGTAGACAGTGAGTGACTTGAATCTCCTGCTCAGAGATGTTTCTCTGGATTCAAGTGAGGATACCCAGAACAAAATATAAACTCCACTCCCAACAGTAAGCTCAAGGGAGCTCCTCTTCTTTGAAAAACTAGGGAGATTTTCGAGAGCACTTATTGAGGCTATTAAATTTATCAGCCATGATAATTAGGCCCATACAGCTTGGACTTCTTTCTCAGAATGAAGTAACTATGGTTAGTGTTTTCTCAGAAAGTCCTCTTTTGTCTATATAGGTTGTCTGAGGGACTTCAAATTTTCCTGGAGGAATGAGATCTTATGAGTGTCTTGCTTTACAAATTATAATACCCTGAGATTTCTTTTTTTTTTAATGAACAACCAAATATCTATCTTTTCAAAAGGTGAGATTTTTATCAATAATTACAATGGTAGGTGTGATTGCAATGACCACAGAACTAGATCAGTGGAGTATCTACCTTGATTGAGATGAGTTGAATGTCTGTGATTATTTCTGAACACCTTGGTTATAAAGTTATCCAGAGGCACTATATTAAAGGATAGTTGTTTTAGACACTCCCGAGAAGTACTAAGAAACACCTGATAAACTTTCTAATAATTCTTCCCAAGAAGACTGTATTCATGAGTGATTAAGCAGCAGATTTTGTTTTCACCTTTTTTTTTTTTTAACCCAAACTTGATACAGTCAGAGGAAATTCAAGATATTGTTTAAGTTTGTTGAATGACAGTCACGCAGTTTTCATTAGGAATGATTTCTCAGTGTCCTGCTGTATCAGAAAAGTCAGTTCAATACCTCCTACAGGTTTAGAACACACACGTGAGATGAAATTCTCAATGATAAGTCACAACTAAAAATGAGATTGTCATATTGATCTTAGTTTCATCTTAAATGGTATCAAGCTGTTACCTTTTCATTCTCAACTAATCTTATTTATTCTTATCTTTAGGAAATTATTTTTAATTGTTTTAAGTTAATTAGATTCAATATTACAGGTATTTATTTTATGCTTCAATTTCTATTTGATAACATCATTTATTTTCAGTGTATTTATTTTTTATGGTTATAGTCTATTTATAACAAGTAATAGTGATTTTTCAGTGCTGTAGCAATAGTTTTGTTAAAAAATAAACATGTTAAAGGTAACTTCATTGATAGAAAAGTGTAAACAAATACCACTCATGTGCTGATATGACAAAATCATGAAGATAGAAATATAAAACACTGAAGTTTTGAAAACATTGGTGAAGATTTTAAATTTGTGAATATTTCCTCACTGCCAGATTTATCTGATATAACAATTTGGGAGAAATGACAAGAACTTTGAAATTAGACAGGTGATGGCTCAGATCTCAGTGCAGCCAGAGACTGGCTCGGCAAGTAACTTAGATAATATTAGCCTCAGTTTCTCCATTTGTAAAATGATAATTATTTTCAGGAGGGTTGCTGTGATAATTAGAATTAACCTGCCAGGCTCTTCTGTCCGTGGAATTTTCCAGGCAAGAACACTGGTGTGGGTAGCCATTCCCTTCTTCAGGGGATCTTCCCAACCATGGACTGAACCCAGGTCTCCTGAATTGCAGGCAAATTCTTTACTGTCTGAGCCACTAGGGAAGCCCATATGTTAAAGTACCCTGGTTCAATAAGTGATAGCTATTTTTCAGGCAGCTAAGAAAACTTAAGTTTTTAAGTATTTTTAACAAATTTGCTGTGTTTGGCCTCTGTATATTCACTTTATAAAACCTGAAGTTTAGTTGATTTACAATGTTGTATAGACAGACGAGTTTCCTGATCAATCGTGTATAGCATGACCAGGGTGAAAATGCAAAATGCATAGCGGACTTATTTACAGTGCTCGTGTGTGCTCCGTCGTGTCCAGCTCATGAACTGTAGCCCACCAGGCTCCTGTGTCCATGGGATTTTTCAGGAAGAATACTGGGGTGGGTTGTCATTTCCTCCTCCAGGGATCTTCTCCACCTAGGGATCAAACTTGAATCTCTTGCGTCAGCTGCATTGGCAGGCACATTCTTTACTACTGAACCATCAGGGAAGCCCTCATTTATAGAGTAACACACAAGGAAAGGCAAGAACTACTAACTCTGAAAGGCTAAAAATTCAATAAAAATTAGAAATAAAACATCTGTCCTGTTATCCTGTCTTAGCTTTAAATTTTTTTGTGTGTGCAAGAGTAAGACTATAGATTATTAAAAACTAGCATAATTTTTAAAGGCAATTATTTAAAATTGCTGCTTAATCTCTATTTATAAATATTATTTGTGAGATATTCATCAAAACATCTAGAAAATAAATGTTGGAAAAGATTATAATCTGGGATTTTATAAAATGGCAGATAGTGGTAGGATTACGGTAATGGCCCCAAATAAGCTTTTATGCCAGAAGGTTGTTGCAGACTGATAGATACAGCAGTCTGTGCTGTATGAACAGCCTCATATATAATATTTTTCTTTCAAACAGAAGTGAACACAAGGACATCCATTAAAATGTGTTGTTTTGCTAAACTCGACAATTCATGCAACTGAAGAAGATAAGTTTAACCCAGTAGTGAGTTTGCGGTGAACTACAATGTACAATGTAGACAGTGAGTGACTTGAATCTCCTGCTCAGAGATGTTTCTCTGGATTCAAGTGAGGATACCCAGAACAAAATATAAACTCCACTCCCAACAGTAAGCTCAAGGGAGCTCCTCTTCTTTGAAAAACTAGGGAGATTTTCGAGAGCACTTATTGAGGCTATTAAATTTATCAGCCATGATAATTAGGCCCATACAGCTTGGACTTCTTTCTCAGAATGAAGTAACTATGGTTAGTGTTTTCTCAGAAAGTCCTCTTTTGTCTATATAGGTTGTCTGAGGGACTTCAAATTTTCCTGGAGGAATGAGATCTTATGAGTGTCTTGCTTTACAAATTATAATACCCTGAGATTTCTTTTTTTTTTAATGAACAACCAAATATCTATCTTTTCAAAAGGTGAGATTTTTATCAATAATTACAATGGTAGGTGTGATTGCAATGACCACAGAACTAGATCAGTGGAGTATCTACCTTGATTGAGATGAGTTGAATGTCTGTGATTATTTCTGAACACCTTGGTTATAAAGTTATCCAGAGGCACTATATTAAAGGATAGTTGTTTTAGACACTCCCGAGAAGTACTAAGAAACACCTGATAAACTTTCTAATAATTCTTCCCAAGAAGACTGTATTCATGAGTGATTAAGCAGTAGATTTTGTTTTCACCTTTTTTTTTTTTAACCCAAACTTGATACAGTCAGAGGAAATTCAAGATATTGTTTAAGTTTGTTGAATGACAGTCACGCAGTTTTCATTAGGAATGATTTCTCAGTGTCCTGCTGTATCAGAAAAGTCAGTTCAATACCTCCTACAGGTTTAGAACACACACGTGAGATGAAATTCTCAATGATAAGTCACAACTAAAAATGAGATTGTCATATTGATCTTAGTTTCATCTTAAATGGTATCAAGCTGTTACCTTTTCATTCTCAACTAATCTTATTTATTCTTATCTTTAGGAAATTATTTTTAATTGTTTTAAGTTAATTAGATTCAATATTACAGGTATTTATTTTATGCTTCAATTTCTATTTGATAACATCATTTATTTTCAGTGTATTTATTTTTTATGGTTATAGTCTATTTATAACAAGTAATAGTGATTTTTCAGTGCTGTAGCAATAGTTTTGTTAAAAAATAAACATGTTAAAGGTAACTTCATTGATAGAAAAGTGTAAACAAATACCACTCATGTGCTGATATGACAAAATCATGAAGATAGAAATATAAAACACTGAAGTTTTGAAAACATTGGTGAAGATTTTAAATTTGTGAATATTTCCTCACTGCCAGATTTATCTGATATAACAATTTGGGAGAAATGACAAGAACTTTGAAATTAGACAGGTGATGGCTCAGATCTCAGTGCAGCCAGAGACTGGCTCGGCAAGTAACTTAGATAATATTAGCCTCAGTTTCTCCATTTGTAAAATGATAATTATTTTCAGGAGGGTTGCTGTGATAATTAGAATTAACCTGCCAGGCTCTTCTGTCCGTGGAATTTTCCAGGCAAGAACACTGGTGTGGGTAGCCATTCCCTTCTTCAGGGGATCTTCCCAACCATGGACTGAACCCAGGTCTCCTGAATTGCAGGCAAATTCTTTACTGTCTGAGCCACTAGGGAAGCCCATATGTTAAAGTACCCTGGTTCAATAAGTGATAGCTATTTTTCAGGCAGCTAAGAAAACTTAAGTTTTTAAGTATTTTTAACAAATTTGCTGTGTTTGGCCTCTGTATATTCACTTTATAAAACCTGAAGTTTAGTTGATTTACAATGTTGTATTTGTGTCTGCTGCTGCTAAGTCACTTCAGTCGTGTCCGACTCTGTGTGACCCCATAGACGGCAGCCCACCAGGCTCCCCCATCCCTGGGATTCTCCAGGCAAGAATACTGGAGTGGGTTGCCATTTCCTGCAAAGTATACATACATTCTTTTTTTATATTCCTTTTCATTATGGTGTATCACAGGATATTGACTATAACTCCCCATATAGTCACTTTTTAATGTCAGAATTAGAAAAATTAAAGACTAGCTGTAAGATCCCTAGATTTTAGAAAGGCTTTAGAATGAGATAGATGAGTCTAATATAATAAAAAAAAAAATGTTAGGATAGTGGAAAGTGAATATGGTCTTAAGAGTGTTCTCCCATAGGACTTAAAATATGATGTAATATCTAGGTTAACTGTGATAATCAATTGCAGACAAACTTAAATCTTGGACTGAACCAAGAAATGGAAACCAAGAGCTTGACATTCAATCTTAACTCTGAAATTGAACTTTGGTTTCAATGTCACAGTGATTTCAAAGAGGTTCTTTGTTTCTGTGTCTGAAGTAGGTAGTAACTCACAGGAGCATCATGCAATTTCTTCTCTTCTGTTTCAGCACTAGCTGTGTCCCCACTCCCCCTTTCAGGGTATTGTACAAATAAAGAACTCTTGATAATCACTAGAATTCTAGTAGAAGCAACAACAAAACCTTTCACTTTTGTAGCCCAGGCTTTGGTTCCACCATGAAATTTAAAGGAACTCATATTTATTCTGTCTGGATATTTATAACATAAATTTTATAAACCTTGAGCTTGTGGAAGGGGCCCCGGTGGCAGTCATATTATACTTGTTATTTCTTAAGTGACATTTTTATAGTCCTAAATATTATGGGAATACTCTACTCTGTAGTGTGGGCTTGATATTACTGATGACAGCTTCCAGGCCAGGTGACATTCTTTATTCATCTAACAAACATTTATTTGGCCTGAACTCTCGGGTATCAAGTGACTGTACCACTAGCCCTGAACTGAATCTGCCTGCAATATGTGAGGTGAGGCAGCTAATTAGACCAGTGACCACAGGAGATAGGATCCATGTGGGTGGCCTCTGCTAAACTCTCTCTGGCTTTGTCTTGACATCAGACTGGCCTTTTGTCCTACAGCCTGTGAATCACCAGGGCTGACTGCCAGATTCCTCTGAGGACAGTCTTTCCTCATTAGAAGTAACACCAGGGTGATCACCCACCTGAGGATATGGTTATGTCACCCCCTTAAGGCTTCACTTATTAGAAATCCCATATAAAGGGACTGAGTTCCAGGCATGGCCCTAAGACAGCCCTAGCTCTTTCTCGGAAAACACAATGTAGAGAATAAAATGTTTTAAAGACACCACCTAAAATGCAAGAGAGTGTTATAGGTGGAAGGTTTTTGTGAAGTGACTGCATCATTCCCACACAGCAAGCTTTGTAAATCACCTTAAAAATCTGTTTTTTTTTTTTTTTTCTACTCTCAGCTTCTCAGAGTATCTTCTTTCTCTCTCTTCTATCCAAATAATCTCTAAAAGCTGTTTTTTCCTTTTCTGCTGTCCCAAGCAACCTCATTTTCCTCTCAGCTCACTTACCCTTCTCCGCAAGTGTGGCAGAGTTGGCGGCTGATCCTGTTTTTCGCTTTTAAGCACATGGAAGCCTCTTCCCACCATAAGTACTGTGATTGGGTTTTACTTGATGCCCTAGGAAAACCGACAGGGGCAGGTAAATAATTCCCCAGAAGGAAGTGAGATGTTGTTGTTATTTAGTCTCTAAGTTATGTTCAACTCTGGGACCCCATGGGCTGTAGCCCGCCAGGCTCCTCTGTGGAGTGGGTTGCTATTTCCTTCTCCAGGAGATCTTCCTGACCCAGATGATTAAACCCACATCTCTTGCTTGGCAGGAGGATTCTTTACTACTGAGCCACCAGGGAAGCCCAGGAAGTGAAATAAGCAAGAATAAGCACGTGATTAAAACACACCAGTCATTCCTTACGAGTAGACTTAACTGAGAATGTGAGGGCACCATACTCGTTGATCCTAGAGAGACAGACCTCTGTGAAGACCTTCCATACTAGAGCAAACTGTGTGACCTTATCTTCAAAACTATCAGAACCCTTAACGAACCTGAAGCAACAAGAGGGCACATCGTGAGATTTGGGGTTTAGAATGATTATGAGGCTTTCGTGTTGAGAAGGGACTGGACCTGTGGAGATCAAGACCAGAGGCTCTTTTTTGTTTTGTTTTCTTTTTGTGTGTTTGTTTGCCTTTGTTTTAGCATATAATAAGACATTTTCCTCCAGAATTATTCTCAAGTTCATAGGGTTTGGTTTGTGTATATCTTTATTTATTCATTCAATAAATATTTGTTAAATGCTTACTAAATGCCTGATACTATCCTAGGTTTTGGGGGTGCCTCTCTGTCTCTAACAATCTCCTGGAGTTTGCCTAGGTTCATGTCCATTGAATCAGTGATGCCATCCAAACATCTCATCCTCTGTTACCCTCTTCTCCTTCTGCCTTCAATCATTCCCAGCATTAGGGCCTTTTCCAATGAGTTGGCTCTTTCATCAGATGGCCAGAGTATTGGAGCTTCAACTTCAGCATTGGTCCTTCCAGTGAATATTCAGGGTTGATTTCTTTTAGGACTGACTGGTTTGATCTCCTTGCAGTCCAAGAAACTCTCAAGAGTCATCTCCAGCACTACTTTGAAAGCATCAATTCTTCGGCACTCAGCCTTCCTTATGGTCCAAGTCTCAGATCTGTAATGACTATTGGAAAGATCATAGCTTTGACTATACACACCTTTGGTGGCAAAGTGATGTCTTTTTTTAAAAAAAAATAAGCTGTCTAAAATTGATGTTTATTGGCATGCTGACTGTCAAAAGTATCTCTATATTTTCGTTTGATAGGGAATATGTAGAATAGATATGACTAGTATTTACATATCATAACTGGGTAATAAGCAACCTCTCCCCTCTCAAGTCTCAGTAACTTCTAAAACACATTTGTGTTTTTGCTCAGGCAACACATTAGTGGCTATAGGTCAGCTGCCATGAATCTGGTCCTTGTGTCTTTTCTTTCTGGGACTCAGACTGAAGGAATCAGTGTTATTGGGAATTGGGAAATGAGCAAGCACTCTAGGTGAATCAAAATTCTCCCTGAAGCTTCTGCTCAGAACTGGTGCATGACCACTTTTGCTTACATTCCACTGCCCTAAGCAAGTCACATATCTACAGGAGGCATTATGGCCATAAACATAGAAGGAGTAAATCTTTGGAGACAAAATTGAGGAATAATACAGGTAACACTTAATGTTTGGCATATGGCAAATTCTTTATAAGTGTTGTATGCTCAGTTGATCAGTTATGTCCGACTCTGAAGCCCCATGAACTGTCCATGGAATTTCGAAGGCAAGAATACTGGAGGGGGTTGCCGTTTCCTACTCCAGGGGATCTTCCTGACCCAGGGATCAAACCTGGGTCTCCTGTGTCTCCTGCATCTGCAGGTGGATTCTGAATCACTAGTGCTTCCCCGGTGGCTCAGAGGGTAAAGCGTCTGCCTACAATGCGGGAGATCCAGGTTTGATCCCTGGGTGGGGAAGATCCTCTGGAGGAGGAAATGGCAACCCACTCCAGTACTCTTGCCTGGAAAATCCCATCAGAGGACACTGGTAGGCTATAGTCCATGGGGTGCAAAGAGTCAGACGCGACTGAGCGACTTCACATCACATCACAGTGCTACCTGGGAAGTCTTATTATTATAAATGATAATAATTATTATTCTTTCTCTGTACATAGCATGCAGATTCCCATCTCTGGGTCAGTGTTACTACCTACTTTATCTCTCCTCTATCCAAGCGGTAGAAAACTACTGAGCCTATAACTAAGCCTGTTGAATGGTGTCCCCATAAATTAGGACCTTAACATCAACTGGATCCCTAGTGATTCTCAACATTTTCCTTTTCCCTGCGTTAGTTTCCACTTCAACTCCCCTCAATGTCTATTTCAGACCTTCCTCATTTTCTTCCAGGTTACCAGAAAACCCTCTTCCACCTGTCCCTGTGCAGATAACTTGCCCACTTGACAAATATAAATGAGAAAATTGAGCCCATTAGGTGGGATCTCCTTGACATTTCTTGGCTTGTCCAACCAACTTACAAATTTGGCAAAGTGCATTCTCATCCTTATCGCTCTTCAAGTGAGCACCAGTGGTGTTATTGGGAATTGGGAGATGAGCAAGCACTCTAGGTGAATCAAAATTCTCCCTGAAGCTTCTGCTCAGAACTGGTGCATGACCACTTTTGCTTACATTCCACTGTAAGCTTACATTTCTATTCAAGGCCAGCTTCTCCATCTGTGTTCTTCATATGCAGATATATGTACATATATGTGTATATATACACACACACACAATTATATATATATACACATATATATATTTCTGCCTTCTTTTATATGTGGTCATTTAACCATCCCCTATTTTCTCTTGCCATTTCACCTTTTTTCCTTATTCTTTTCCTAAAGAATATTTGAAACGTTTCACATTCACTTTCATAACTCTCTTACTACACAGTATCGTACTGTGGATATGATAAATGTTTCATACATATTTGTTGGATGAATGCACAGTAACCCCTAGAAGCTTCTAGCAGTCAGCAGTGTCTTCTCAGGGTCACGCTACTTGCTGCCACCCCTCCCTCTAGCCTTAAATTCTGTACATCAAGTTGACTTTGTGAATGGCTGTGGTCTGCTGCACCACTGATAAACAGTTAGGATCTGTACAGCAGTTACTGTGTCACAGACCATTCTGAGTACTTTACATCTATTAACAAATTTGATTTTTGTAACAACTTTGTGAAGTAGGTTTACTATTATCCCTAGTTTATACCCCAGGATATGCAGAGACTGAGGGGTTATTAATATACAGGTGCTATACTCTTTTCTATATGCATATGTAAAGAAATAAAAAAAATAGACAGATAGGCATAAATATAAATCTAATCTGGTGCTAGCTAGTAAACAGTCAAGGCTTAGGGTTGTCTCCTGGATTTTTCCTGAGAGTTAAAAGTATCTCTATATTTTTGTTTGATAGAGAGGGAATATGTAGAATAGATATGACTAGTATTTACATGTAATAACTGGGTAATAAGCAACCTCTCCCCTCTCAAGTCTCAGTAACTTTTAAAAAACTTTTGTGTTTTTGCTCAGGCAACACATTAGTGGCTATAGGTCAGCTGCCATGAATCTGGTCCTTGTGTCTTTTCTTTCTGGGACTCAGAAAGAAGTCTGTAATTAGTAGCCTGAAGGAGCCAGAAGTTAGCAGAAATTATCACTTAGCTGGTTATGTTCCTCAGAATATAAGTGGAACACCCTTCCTCGTGCATCCTTGTTGGCTCCTGATGAAGCTTAAATGTGTAACTCTCCTGCTGTACTCTTTCTGCCCTTGCCACAGCAACTGAAGAATGCTATTCTCTGCTTTTGGAGGTACCTTCAGTTCAGTTCAGTTCAGTCATTCAGTCATGTCTGACTCTTGGCGACCCCATGGACTGCAGCACACCAGGCCTCCCTGTCCATTGCCAACTCCCGGAATTTACTCAAACTCATGTCCATTGAGTCGGTGATGCCATCCAACCATCTCATCCTCTGTCGTCCCCTTCTTCTGCCCTCAATCTTTCCCAGCATCAGAATCTTTTCCAATGAGTCAGTCTTCCCATCAGGTGGCCAAAGGTCTGGAGTTTCAGCTTTAGTGTCAGTCCTTTCAATGAACATTCAGGACTGATTTCCTTTAAGATGGACTGGTTGGATCTTCTTGCAGTCCAAGGGACTCTCAAGAGTCTTCTCCAACACCACGATTCAAAATCATCAATTCTTTGGCACTCAGATTTCTTTATAGTCCACCTCTCACATCCATACATGACTACTGGAAAAACCATAGCTTTGACTAGATGGACCTTTGTTGGCAAAGTAATGTCTCTGCTTTTTAATATGTTGTCTAGGTTGGTCATAACTCTTCTAAGGAGTAAGCATATTTTAATTTCATGGATGCAGTCACCATCTTTTTTTGAAAAAGATTTTAAAAAGCAAGTGGTCCACATGGGAAGCTAACATTTTTGAGTTTCTCGGAACTTAATGAATAGATATCAATCTTTTCCTAGCAAAATTCTGTCCATTTTAGGCATTCCTTATTATGTACATAATATTGAAAGCTGAAAAACCAGGTTTTTATGAACCTAGAATTGTACCAAATATGGAGTCCTAAAATGTGTAACTTATTTATAATGTTTCTGTCATTTTAAAAGGAGTGGTATTTCTCTGAAAATTTACTCTCACAATCTTCACATTTTAGGGAAAAGTCATATATATTTCTTCTGCCATTTTCAAGCTCCTTTCCTTCTTTGCTTAAGTATCTTTAAAAAAAATATTCTGTAGAGTATTAATAAATTTTAAAGTTGGGAAAAATCATAGATGAAATATTGGTGCTTTAATCAGCAGCCTCTTTCAATTGCAAATGACACAAAAACATTCCAGGATTGATTAAGCAAAGTGAAATGTATTTGAGTACCTCACAGAACCCACCCATAAGAACTTGGCAGCTTGGTGAGAAAGGAAAGTCCAATAAGCATCTCAGTCAATGCCTGGATGCCCTCTATCACTCAGCTCCATTTCTTTGCTCTTTGGCTCTTTGCTCCTCTCTCACCATAGACCAGTGTCATGGTGGAAATGTGGGTAATGACAGCATCTAAATGTTATGACATGGAACAACAGACTGGTTGAAAATTGGGAAAGGAGTACGTCAAAATTGTACATTGTCACTGGGCTTACTTAACCTATATGCAGAATATGTTAAACAAAATGCCAGGCTGGATGAAGCACAAACTGGTATCAAGGTTGCCAGGAGAAATACCAGTAACCTTAGATATGCAGAAGACACCACCTTATGTCAGAAAGCAAAGAGGAACTAAAGAGGCTCTTGATGAAGGTGAAAGAGGAGAATAAAAAAGCTGGCTTAAAATTCAACATTCAAAAAATGAAGATATGGCATCCAGTCCCATCACTTCATGACAAAGAAATGGAGAAACAATGGAAACAGTGACAGACTGTATTTTCTTGGGCTCCAAAATTACTGCAGGCAGTGACTTTAGCCATGAAATTAAAAGATGCTTGCTCCTTGAAAGAAAAGATATGGCCAACCTAGACAGAGTATTCAAAAGCAGAGACATTACTTTGCTGACAAAGGTCTGTCTAGCCAAAGCTATGGTTTTTCCAGTAGTCATGTATGGATGTGAGAGTTGGATCATAAAGAAAGCTGTGCACCAAAGAATTGATGCTTTTGAACTGTGGTGTTGGAGAAGACTCTTACGAGTCCCTTGGACTGCAAGGAGATCAAACCAACCAATCCTAAAGGAAATCAAGTCTGAATATTCCTTGGAAGACTGACACTGAAGCTGAAACTCCAATCCTTTGGCCACCTGATGCGAAGAACTGACTCATTAGAAATGACCCTGATGCTGGGAAAGATTGAAGATGGGAGGAGAAGGGTATGACAAAGGATGAAATGGCTGGATGGCATCACTGACTCAAAGGACATGAATTTGAGCAAGCTCTAGGAGATGGTAAAGGATAGGGAAGCCTGGTGTGCTGCAGGCCACAGAGTGGCAAAGGGTCAGACACAACTGAGCAACTGAACAACAACAAAAAATGTTGCTGCCAAAGCCAGTAGAGAGACACTGTGCTAACTCTTTCCCCTCAATCTAAACCAAATGAATAACAAACGAAAGCAAAAAGAGGAAAGGGACTCCTCATTGGCCCAGTTTGAGTCAAATGCTACTCATAGAACCGTCAGTACTGGCCGGGAGCCAGTATCGTGTAGCAACTTACGGTTTATTTGCAGTAGGATCCAGCACTTCCTCCTTTTTGAGGCTCATCCATCACTCGACTTCCTGGACACCATTTTCCCTCTGTTCTCTGCATCTTTCTGAAAGCCGGTGCTCAGTCTCACTGCCTGTTGAAGCTCTGTGTAGAACAGAAAAGCACATTAAGCCCCTTCCTCACAAGAATTGCCTGGAGTCATTGAACATAGCCCAGGTGAGACTCAAAGAGAGAAACAGATGAGCTAGCTTGGATGTACACCAAGGTAAGTCCTTTTCATTCTAGCAGTTTGCATCCTGTGTAAGGAGCTCTTTGCCGGCAACTGCCTTCAGCAGGAAGCCCCTTTCCTTGTCACTTTAGCAAAGCTATATTGTAACTAATTTTTAAACCAGGCACCCCCATGGGCTACTCATCTCCAGCCCAAGCACACCTTTCACATCTTTTAATCACATAATGCTTTGCCTAACTTGCCTGTGTACCATTGGGAAAGGTGATGACTCTTACTCTCTATCTCATTGATTAACTGAGATTACTTCTTTTCCTCCCTTTAAAACTTTCGTGGCTGAGCAAAATCTTCAGAGGTGGTTTTGGGGAGACATTGAATCCCCTATATTCCCAGATTGCCAGCATTCTGATTAAAGACAGCTTTCCTTTCTCTTCACATGTTTTTAGGATTAAAGAGATTATTTACCTACTGTTAAGTTGGGTTTTCATTGCTCCTCTTGGGCCTCTCTTCACTGCAGTGTGTGGGCTTCTCGTTGTGTGGACCTCTCTTGTTGCAGAGCACAGGCTGTAGGTACATGGGCTTAGGTAGTCGTGGCACTGGAGCTCAGTACATGCAACTCACAGGCTCTAGAGTGTGGGCTAATTTGCTCTGTGGCATGTGGAATCTTCCTGGACTAGGGATTTGAACCCATGTCCCCTGTATTGGCAGGAGGATTCTTATTCACCATACCATCAGGGAAATCTTATATCTGTTAGTATTGATTTGATAAGCTCCAAGCAGCGAGGTCCAATTCATTTGATAACACTTACATTGTCAAAAGTAGCTCCCTATCCATCTGAAAGCAAAATCTTCTCCATTGAGAAATTCTTCCTGCACCCAAAGAACTTCTGGTCACTCTTCATATGTTTATTTTTAAATTCATATGTTGTATATAATTATGTATATGTGTGTGTACATATAAATATATGTATTCAAATAGCTTTTCTGTGATTTTCTAGGAAATTGTGCAATATAAAAAATAAGATGAGGCTAAACAACTAAAAACAAAAAAAGAACCTCAGCAGAAATAAATTCAAGAAATGGAAAAGAACTGAAAGCAAAGCAAAAAGAAAAGAAAGAAAGAAAAATCCAATATACATATACCCTGATTATTAGAATCAGAGAGAATTGAGAGGATGTAACCATGATAAAAGAAAAAAGAAAAATATAAACAATATACTATGAAAAAGGACTTTTAGGGACCAGAATGATCTATTAGCAACTTAAAAGTGCGTTTGCCAAGAAAATAGTTTAAAAATAAGTAAAAGATTATATTTGGAAAATCAATTAGAATGTGGTACAAAAATTAAAAAATATATAAGAAGAGTAGAATCTCAACCTAGGATCCAGTATCTGAATAGCAGAAGTAAAATAAAAGGAGAGTGAGGGACTCAGAGTGAAGAAGCTATAAAAAAAACAGTACAAAGACATTTTTCCGAGTGCAAGGAGCAGCATCATAAATTCTGTTAAAAGGGCCAATATGTGATTGAGCATGATAACCCCAAAAGATCCATATCTAGACACATCAATATAAAATTTTAGTACCTCTAGGATAAAAATGAGATAGTTAAAAAATTTTACTGAGGGAAAAGCAGTTAAGCTAGAAAGCAATGACAGATTGGTCTAAGACTTTCGATTTGCATCATGGTGATAGAAAATAGAGGAATGATGCCTTCACAATCTCAGACTGAAGACAAATCCTTTCCCATCTGGAATCCTAAACTTAGCTACAATGCTATTCAAGTGTGATGGCAGAGTATAGCTATTATCTGAATAAGAAAATTAATATGTCAGATACCCTTTCTTCAGAAATCTCCTGAGGAGGTACATTAACAAAATAATGGTGCTACTTAAGAAAAAGAATGACTCAGGAAACAGTTTCTACATCAGAAAGCAATAAAAGATAAGAAGAACCAGCATTAGTGGCTTATGGCAGCCTAGAGGGCTAGCATTCAAGATTGGAGAAGGGTGGAGGTGATGGCAAAGAGGTCTCTGAGGAAAAGAATGAGACTTTATAGAATTAACAGTAGGATGGAGAACTTGGGAAAAAATGTAGGCATTAAAGTTTATAATCAGCCCTTCCCTAGTTAAAGTATGGAATAATTAGGGGCAGAGACTAAGCAGTGAGGAAAATAGTTCTCAATGGGCTGAAATCTAGATAACTAATGCTAATTTCTATGGTCAAATTAGACCAATAATGAAACTAACATCATGTTTCACCAACCACTTTTTGAGGAATGGCTCTCAGTTTTATACCAGGATTGGTTTCAGAAGCACACATAGTCTCTTTCCCTGAGGAAATTACAATCTGGTAGAAAATCAAGATACAAATGAGTTAATATGGTTTGCTTCCAAAATTTAGAAGCTCTCCTCATGTGGAGCAGAGCTCGGCCTATGAACTACAAGTTCAGAGCACATTTGTAGAGCTGGGAGGACACCCCTGTGGCAGGTCAAAACTTATGAACTAAGTTCTCTCTCTTTGGCCACTCCTGTTCTCAATTTAAAGCAATGTAGTCATGGAATAAAAACTAATGTACATCTCTTCTTGTCCCTGGAAATAACTCCTTTGCTATTATAGCTCTCATTTTCCACTCAGTGCCAAGGTTAACTGCCCTGATCACAACAAATGCATTTCTTCTTCCAGGGTCTTCATCAATCTAGTTGCTGGAAAAGCATCAGTTTAGGTCTGAGTCCAGCACTGTATCTCGTGGGGTACCAGTTTGGCTCCCTATAAAGAGAAATGGTCCTCTGACAGTTCAGACTACTTTACCCCAGCTCAGTGCCTCTGTCATTCAGTCCCCATTTTCTCCATGTAATTTTTGTTTATGATATAGATTGATTGTCCTTTAACATATGTCTTTGCATTATTTGTTCTTCTCTCTTTTCTTGACTTGGTCTGCTTCTCCAGACTGACATACGTTTGGCCTATACTATTTGTTTCTCTTTCTTATTTTGTTCAGTCTCTTCAGCTTTATTTTGTCTTGCCCTTCTCTGTCCTGTCTTCTGTCTGATTTTCATTCATTCATTTAGAAATATTAGGCACTGCAGTAGGAATGAGTGTAAAAATTGAAACGGTTCTTATTCTTAAATATTTCACATTCGTTTGGGGACAGTTAAGTGGAAGAATGGATGACTCATAAGCTAGAAACAAGATTTCTGGGAGAAATATCTACAGCCTCAGATATGCAGATGATACCACTCTAATGGCAGAAAATGAAGAGGAATTTAAGAGCCTCTTGATGAAGGTGAAAGAGAGAGAGTGCAATGCTGGCTTGAAACTCAACATTGAAAAAACAAAGATCATGGCTAAGGCTATTCAATATCACAGTAATCCAAGTCTATGCCCTATGAAGTAATGCTGAAAAGCTGAAATTGAATGGTTCTATGAAGACCTACAAGACCTCCTAGAACTAACACCCAAAAAAGATGTCCTTTTCATCATAAGAGAATGGAATGCAAAAGTAGGAAGTCAAGAGATACCTGGAGTAACAGGTAATTTGGCCTTGGAGTACACAATGAAGCAGATCAAAAGCTAACAGAGTTTTGCTAAGAGAATGCACTGGTCATGGCAAACGCTCTACACATGGACATCACCAGATGGTCAACACCGCAATCAGATGGATTATATTCTTTGCAGCCGAAGATGGAGAAGCTTTATAGAGTCAGCAAAAACAAGACTGGCAGCCGACTATGGCTCAGATCATGAACTCCCTATTGCCAAATTCAGACTTAAATTGAAGAAAGTAGGGAATACCACTAGACCATTCAGGTATGACCTAAATCAAATCCCTTATGATTATATAGTGGAAGTGACAAATAGATTCAAGGGATTAGATCTGATAGACAGAGTGCCTGAAGAACCATGGATGAAGGTTCATGACACTGTACAGGAGACAGTGATCAAGACCATCCCCAAGAAAAAGAAATGCAAAAAGCAAAGTGGTTGTCTGGGGAGGCCTTGCAAGTAGCTGCGAAAAGAAGAGAAGCTTAAAGGCAAAGGAGAAAAGGAAACATATACCTATTTGAAAGCAGAGTTCCAAAGATAGCAAGGAGAGATAAGATAGCCTTCCTCAGTGATCAGTGAAAAGAAATAGAGGAAAACAACAGAATGGGAAAGACTAGAGATCTCTTCAAGAAAATTAGAGTTACCAAGGGAACATTTCATGCAAACATGGGCACAATGAAGGACAGAAATGGTGTGGACCTAGTGGAAGTAGAAGATATTAAGAAGAGGTGGAAAGAATACACAGAAGAACTATACAAAGAACATCTTCACAACCCAGATAATCACGATGATATGACCACTCATCTAGAGCCAAACATCCTGGAATGTGAAGTCAAGTGGGCCTTAGAAAGCATCACTACAAACAAAACTAGTGGAGGTGATGGAATTCCAGTTGAGCTCTTTCAATCCTAGAAGATGGTGCTGTGAAAGTGCTGCACTCAATATGCCAACAAATTTGGAAAAGTCAGCAGTGGCCACAGTACTGGACAAGGTCAGTTTTCATTCCAATTTCAAAGAAAGGCAATGCCAAAGAATGTTCAAACTACTGCACATTGAGCTCTTTCAATCCTAGAAGATGGTGCTGTGAAAGTGCTGCACTCAATATGCCAACAAATTTGGAAAAGTCAGCAGTGGCCACAGTACTGGACAAGGTCAGTTTTCATTCCAATTTCAAAGAAAGGCAATGCCAAAGAATGTTCAAACTACTGCACAGTTACACTCATCTCACATGCCAGCAAAGTAATGCTCAAAATTCTCTAAGCCAGGCTTCAGCAATATGTGGCCCATAAACTTCCAGATGTTCAAAATGGATTTAGGAAAGGCAGAGAAACCAGAACTCAAACTGCCAGCATCCGTTGGATCATCAAAAAAACAAGAGAGTTCCAGAAAAACATCTGGTTCTGCTTTATTGATTATACCAAAGCCTTTGACTGTGTGGATCACAAGAAACTGTGGAAAATTCTTCAAGAGATGGGAATACCAGACCCCTTGACCTGTCTCCTGAGAAATCGGTATGCAGGTCAAGAAGCAACAGTTAGAACTAGACATGGAACAACAGACTGTTTCTAAATTGGGAAAGGAGTACATCAAGGCTGTATATTGTCACCCTACTTATTTAACTTATATGCAGAGTACATCATGAAAAATGCTGGACTAGATGATGCACAAGTTGGAATCAAGATTGCTGGGAGAAATATCAATAACCTCAGATGTGCAGATGACACCACCATTATGGCCAAAAGCAAAGAGGAACTAAAGAGGCTCTTGATAAAAGTGAAAGAGGAGAGTGAAAAAGTTCGCTTAAAGCTCAACATTCAAAAAACTAAAACTATGGCATCCGGTCCCATCACTCCATGGCAAGCAGATGGTGAAACAATGGAAACAGTCACAGACTTTATTTTCTTGGGCTTCAAAGTCACTGCAGATGATGACTGAAGCCATGAAATTAAAAGACTCTTGCTCCTTGGAAGAAAAGCTATAACAAACCTAGAGAGCATATTAAAAAGCAGAGACATCACTTTCTGACAAAGTTCCATATAGTCAAAGCTATGCTTTTTCCATTAGTCATGTATGGGTATGAGAGTTGGATCATACGGAAGGCTGAGCACTACAGAATTGATGCTTTCGAACTGTGTTGTTGGAGAAGACTCTTGAGAGTCCTTTGGACTGCAAGGAGATCAGACCAGTGAATCCTAAAGGAAATCAAGTCTGAATATTCATTCGGAGGGTTGATGCTGAAGCTGAAGTTCCAATCCTTTGGCTACCTGATGTGAAGAATCAGCTTATTGGAAAAGACCTTGATGCTGTGCAAGGTTGAAGCAAAATGGGTAGGCAGCAGAAGATGAGATGGGTAGAGAGCATCACTGACTCAATGGACATGAATTTGAGCAAACTCTAGGAGACAGTGAAGGACAGAGGAGCCTGGCAGAGTCCATGGGGTTGCAAATCACTGGGCACAACTTAGTGACTGAACAGCAGCAGCAGAGTGGAAGAGTAGGAGGTGTAAGGCCTTGAAATCAAGCTACAGTAAAAAATGTTTTGGAAATGCATAGGTCTTAGTAGAAGAATGGCACAAATCAGTTTTTCCTAAGATGCAGAGATAAAGCTTTACAGAGGAAGTACACAGTGAGGTGGATTTTGAGGGATAAGTAAGAATTTAATAAAACCAAGACAAGAAGATAAGACTAGGAAGGGAAAGGCATTCTAGGTGAAAGGAATAGAATATATGAAGTTGTGCAATGGGCTCCTCCATGTCAGTGGTTCCCTCTGTATTTGATTCTTCTCTTCTTGGGAAATTACCAGGACCGCCAGCATCAGCACCTCCATTGTTGTGTGGTGGAGTGGTCAGAAGAAGTTTTCTGCACAGCTGTTATATCGGGTGGGATAGCTTATATCAACTCTCATGGAAACTCCCCCTTTTTCATCTCTTCTTTCAGAACTTCTCAGGGTACCATCTTATTCCCAATATGAGCAATTGGCAAACAAACTTACATTAAAATGTGAAATTTATAAACAAACTCATATTTTCAAATATTAAGCAGATTATTTTTAATGAAAGACATTAGAGGGGTTTTTAAACCTACATTTTGAGAGGTTCAAACAACAGTGTTTGAGGGCAGCTTACCAAATGCATTAGAGAAAGTCATTTGGAAACCTCTTTACTGCTTTCAGAAACAAGAGAATTGAACTTCTCTTTTGCAGCCAATTCTCTGCAGCCACACACACACACAAATAAAGGTTTACTAACACTGTTTCTCCTGAGAACACTATCTCCTATGAGCGGTGCCAACAGCTGAAAGCGTCGAGCCTGCCCTCGCACTGTGAGAACACAGCTCTCTCCCAGGGTCTGCCCAGATGCTCATTAAAATCCAATGAGTACCCCCACAAGGATGTGTTGCTTAGTCCAACCTCATGGCTTTCAAAAAGAAAAGAATTTCAACTTGGTGTGTGTGGGAAGAGGAACAAAGTCGAATGCTACCGTAACTGGGTCAAATTAACTCTTTCAACAGGAGCTACTAGGAAATGAATGGCTGCTGACCACACACAGCCATTGAAAGTGTCACAGCTCAACTTCTGCCCTGGGGAACATCTGTTCTTCCCCAAACTCAACAGAACTCTTTTTTTTTTTTTTTTTTTTTTAACACCTTCCGTCTCTGTGGCTTTTCCCTTTTACCCTTCTTTCCCCATCTCAGTAACTGACTGATGTTTTACTCTTATCAGATTGGCCTCTCTGGAATATCTCACAGACCTAGTCAACATGTTTACTTCTTTAACAACTATTGTACCCATAAACTGTAACCACTTTCCCAGGCTCATATCACACATGGGAAAAAGCCACTTGCCCAATATTCTTGTCAACAGCACACATTACAACTGGAATGCTTTGTTGTTTTGCACAGCAGAAGTCTTGGGGAGATGGGTAGAGAGGAAAGCACCAAAAATAGTCCCCATTTTGAAGGAGCTTACAATTCATTTGGCTGTCACAAAGAATACTTTTATAAAGCTTGACTGTGTGGGGAAAATGTTTATTTCTCCTAAAGAACTGGTGTGTTTTCTTTTGTCATATATTGGAAATTATAGTATTTAGAATCTTTCTCTTGTTTGCTCTTGCTGCCAGAATGCATAGCACCAAGAGAAACATTCACAGACTGTAATTACATAAGCTCTAATTGCTTCCTTTCTTTTGTATGGCCTTGACTTCATATGCTTATTACCAGTGGATAGATATTAATGTGAGGTTAATCTCCTCTTAAGCTATTTTTTGGAGTGACTTAGGGTATAAATAACTAGACAAAGATCTTTCACCCTGACTTGGATAAAGCTGTGAAAGGCATGCTCACCGAGTTTGTACATAAGAAGAGGCTAGACAAGAAGGCTGCAGTATTTAAGATGATGCTGCAGAGAGAAGGGGAATTTATTCCATGGATTTCCAGGGAATTGGCACCCTGAGAGAAGGAATTAAGAGTGGCTTGAAGTCCAGGTCACACAGCAGGTGGTGGGATTTGAGGAGTGTCAGTGGGTAAAGAGTTCTGTGGCCAGAGCTGGAGAGTTGCATGGAATGAATTCTAGGGGACTCTGGGCTGGAAATGAATTCATGAGAGAGAGGTAGTGAGATTTTTAGTACTGACTTTAAGTGTAATATTTCGGGGGAAGGGCAGATGATTTTAATAATGATTTTAGAAGTCTTCCTATAAAATGCTTTTATTTCAAGGCTCTTGGGGTCATAGTGATGTTTATTTGAATTTGGCCACGCAGCCAGGTGGCAAGGAGTCTGTTTAGCTTTGTGAAGTTAACAGTGCGTGGATTGTGGAGACAACTAGAAGGCCAGGCTGGAGCTGTTACAGGAAACACTAATAGAGAAAACAACATGTTGTCTGGAGTTCAGGTTCAAACTCCAAGTGGAAAACTATGTGTTGTGGTAGATAGAGGAAAGAATTGAACATGAGTTAAGATGAATTGAAAGTATGATACAGGTTTCAAGGAACAGGGGTTATTAGGCAGCATGCTCAGAGGGTAGCCGTGGAAGACAAAAAGGGTGGTAGTCCTAGGAGCATGCATGCTAAGTTGCTTCAGTTGTGTCTGACTCTTTGCGACCCCAAGGACTGTAGCCTGCCAGACTTCTCTGTCCCTGGGATTCTCCAGAAAACATACTGGGGTGGGTTCTCATGCCCTCCCACAGGGGATCTTCCCAACCAAGGGATCACACCTGAGTCTCCTGCATTGTAGGCAGATTTTGTACCACTGAGCCACCTGGAAGCCCACTCTTAGATGAGCTGCCTTCAGTTCTAAATGCAAAAAGTGAAGAGTATTTTTTTGTAAGGAATACATAGAGTATGGAGTGGCCAGACAGGAAAGTGACTAAAAATGATGTTACACAGGAATGGTTAAGCAGCTGTACACCTTTAACCCAAAGAAGAAAAATAGGATGTGGAAGTCAAGATTATTGTTTTCAGATATTTGAAGATAAACAGTATGGCTGCAGGGAAGGAGCCTGTGATTTAAAGCCAGAGAAACAGTGATCTCTGGCCTGCCCCTGGCTGGCACATAGGGGATGCGATCTAACCAGTGTTGTCTCAGCAGCACCCCTGGGCTTGGTAGTAAATGGAGAACAAGCACCTTGTGCAGCAGAGGGTTATTAGCATGCCCTCAATGAAGGGGAACTCTTTTCCTATCAGGGAGAGGATAAGGGAATGCAATATACACATTCTCTGTAGTTCCAAAGTGTTAGGTCTAAAATCAGTACATATTAGCAATAAGAAGACAGACTTTGGCTCCCTTAAAAAAGGTAAAATACGTACTTTTGAAGAGAAAAGACACTTTCTCACCGATGTTTTTGTTTCCCAGCCCAGACAGTGTTCAAACCTATCCTTTCTGATCCCAATCTACTCTAAAGAATAGGTGAGGCCAGGGGATGTATTGTGAGATTTTTGCAGGCACCAAGGATTCTTTTGGCCTTCTCTTAGAGATTAGAGATGGTGAAGATGGAGGAGAAATGGAGCTCTTCTGTGTAAGTAGAAAACGGTGACCGAAGTCACAGGAAAGAAAACAAAATGTAGTCTTCCTTCAATCTTTATGTACCCATGAGGAAACAGAGGCAAATTTGAAATAGGATAATTAGAAGGAAGTTTTGATGAAATTTCCATTTACAGAGTCAACTGAGGAATAATTACCATCTAGCATTAAGAACAGCAAAGAACAGCCTAAAGTGGAATGAGAGCCTCAGAGCAAGATCATCTTGACAGGAGCAGGGCTAACTGCTGACAGCTCTGGGAGACCTGGCATGGACGTACCAAGAGGAGATGCACTCTGACCTCTCTCCTCCCCCAGTCTCCTTGGGCTTTCTGCTGGCCAAAGACAAATGAAAGCTAGAGGGCAAGGGAGCATGTTAAAGTTTTCTAAATGGGTCATCCTTCTGAGCAGGGAGAAACATACATCTTATTACCAGTGAGAAAGGTTTAAATAGAAAGATGGATCCTTTTTTTTTTCATGCCTTCTAAAATTTGTTATCGAGGTATTCCAGCTAGAAACAAGGAGTGGAATCTATCCTGATAAAAGGAAAGTTGTCTTTATGTTTATCCCCATTTCCTCACCTCTGTTTACTTTCTTCTCTTGAACCAACTACTACCATCTATTCTACCACTGTCCTCAGAACTCTGTGGCTCTGCCAGTGGGCCACCGCAGCTGATGCAGGTTGACAGCTGTTCCTGAGAATTTCTTATGGAGCCAGGCTGGGCATCTCCCTTTAGAGGTGGATAGTCATAGGGTACTGTTTTTTCCTTCTGATCTGTTAAAACTGTATCTCTGTATCCAGAAGAGATTCTTGGAAGTTGTGCAGTTCCTGAGCCTTGGTACTCTCTCCTTGTTTGTCATTGCCATTCATTCATTTACAATGTGTACTCTGGGATACCATAGGAAAAACTCCAGTCATGGTCTTTAACTTAATGCAACTGACTTTATTAAATTCAAAAGATTAAAGTGTCATCAGTCAGTGAAGTTGCTCAGTTGTGTCCGACTCTTTGTGATCCTATGAACTCCTCCATCCATGGAATTTTTTATAAATAAGAGCCAGCTTACTGGAAGGGAAAGATACTGTTTTAAAGATGTTAGCAAGGATGCTCACCTTCTTCAAAATATATATAGAAAATTAAAATCAATTTTATTTAAGTGAATTGGAGTTTAGATCTATTTACATTGTTCAAGTATGAACATAATATAAACTGTCTTCCATAAGTTAAACACCAATGTGTGTTAATAATGATTATTTTTAAAAATATATTAAGAATTCCTGAAGAAACTATGATTTTGCTTAAGGTAACTTGTAAAACTTATAAGAAATATATTCTTTATAAATATTCAAATAAAAGAAATATATAATAAATATTTTTAGGTTCTTGTGCATGATTTTGAGACAGTTATCGCTCTAATATGAAATGTGTAGCAAAAATAGTTTAGTGTTGGACAACTGGCAGTTCTCATAGAATTTTGTCTGTAAACTTACTCAGAATTATGTATAAACTCTATAAAATTAGGATGGGTCTACAGGGTTTAACAAATTCAGTCACCTTTCATAGGTCAAGAAACTTAATTTCCATGTATGTAAACATAAAATGATACTCTCCAGAAGCCACCTACCTTTAACCCTTATATCTAAAAATCTTCCTTTTAAAATTTGGATTCCTAGCAGCTATGTAAGTCTGAGTTGACCTTAACTTTTTATGTTCAGCTATGAATTATGGGGTTGTTAGCATTGTCTCTCATTTCTGCCTAAGTTGTACTATCTGGAATTTGGGGGGTTAATTTGACACCAGGAGTCCTCCCCACAATCCTAATGCAATTGCTTTTGAATGTAGAATCTGTAAATTTTTTGGAGAAAAGAAAATTTCTCCTACAAAAATCAAATGACAGTAGGCATATATATTGTAGACTAATATTTTCCAAAAGAGTTGAATGACCTCCAGGAAGTTCTTTAATATACAATCTTTGAGAACTAATTTTTTTTTTTGCTTTTATTCAATGTTTGTCTACAAAAAGCTTAATATAAGTCATTTCTCAGTCATTTAAATAACTGGCTTACCGTGAAGTACTGCTATGCAATTTTAATTTTCCTATTTATATTTGATCTAAAATTGAATTTTCCAAGTGAGATTTGCTAATGTTGGTACCATAACCACAGTTTGAAAAAAAATGAATCATGTGGATCATGTTTGTGTACATACCACTTATGTAAGCGGTACACACTTATGTAAGTGGTATGTACATTACCTCTTACTGTGGTGTTAAATAAGCAATGAAGTAGTTTCTGTACTCAATTCCATCAGTAATTAAATTGTAAATTAATTAATTTGAGTATTTATTTGGCCAGGGCTGGGGTTAGATTGAGGAATACTGCAATAAACATGGGAGTTTATTCTACAATGCGAGTCAGAAAAAGGGTCAGAAAATAAACAACTAAATAAATAAGAACATAAAGGCACATAACCAAGGAAGTTCAAGTTAGTAAGGCTTAATGCAAAATTTAATGTAACCACATGACAACCTTATCTTCATATGAGACTTTTAAGAGTTATTACAGGACACTAAAATAAAACTTACTTTAGCAGATGGGTAACTGGCAGAATTTTAGTTAAATCTGGAGTCTGATAATCATGAACCCACAACAGAACCTTAAAGTCATGAATATAATTTTGTAAAGCATGCTAAGTGAATAGGCATTCATTCTCTGCATTAGTATAATTGAAGTGAAAACAAGGAAACATATTAAATGCAGAAACAGACCTGAGGCTACATTTCACTAATAGTAGTCCCAACTTCTGCTTTCTGTTTTAGTACATCAGTATCATCTGTCTCACTGAATTAATGTTTTAGTTGTGTTGGATTTTTAGTTGGTTTATATTTAATTTGTAATTTTGGTTTTATAGTTGTACAAGAACACTAAGTGTGAGATGTTTGCACACTGTCCTGTAAATATCTATGAATTAATATCATTGGAAAAGACTCTGATGCTGGGAGGGATTAGGGGCAGGAGGAGAAGGGGACAACTGAGGATGAGATGGCTGGATGGCATCAAGGACTCGATGGATGTGAGTCTGAGTGAACTCTGGGAGATGGTGATGGATAGGGAGGCCTGGCGTACTGCGATTCATGGGGTTGCAAAGAGTCGAACACGACTGAGCGACTGAACTGAACTGATGTAGAAACTAGAGGTTCCTGATATTAGTTTCTTTAATAAGAAATATTAATAAACTATTGATAACATTTGGTAGTGTTAAGGTTGTGGGATAACACTTTCATAGACTGAAGAAAAAATGAGTTGCTACAAACTTTTAGGAGAGCAGTCTGAAAGAACTATTGATATTCAAAGGGTTTTCATCATTCAGCTCAATTTGGGAACCTATTCATCAGAAATAAAAGTATCTACATGTGTGGATTTCTGTATAAAGATGTTCATTGCAGCATTTCTGGTAGTACCTCAAATCAAACTCTCAAATATTAGCAAATCAAATTTAACAATGTATAAAATAAAAGAAATAGTTTATGAAAAATGGAGCCTTATCCCAGGATTTTAAGCTTCATGGTCTTATTTCACTTTATTCTTTCATGAATGTACAGTAGAGTCTTCCAGAGACTAATTGCAGCATTTCTGGTAGTACCTCAAATCAAACTCTCAAATATTAGCAAATCAAATTTAACAATGTATAAAATAAAAGAAATAGTTTATGAAAAATGGAGCCTTATCCCAGGATTTTAAGCTTCATGGTCTTATTTCACTTTATTCTTTCATGAATGTACAGTAGAGTCTTCCAGAGACTATGTAATGTGTAATGACACAGCAATTCTGATGGTTAATGTGATTTGTGCTTGTGTGTTCTAGTGTTTTAGTTTATAATAAGGAAATAACTGATAGATATAGCCCTCACACATAAAAGCTTTTTGAGGTCCTCAATTTTTCTTACTAAAATATTTTATTGTTTTTTAAATTTAAAAATAACATCCAGAATTTTCTAATCATTTTTACTGCTAGTATTTGTGAATCTAAAACTTCTGTTTTCTTTCAATCAATTGACTTTTAGTGACTTAGCTACCTTTTGGGATTTTCTGATTAAAAATATTCTTTTTTTTTTGTATTTATTTATTTTTTTAAAAATACATTTATTAGAAAATATTCTAACAATAGAGTAAGTAGAGATAACGATATAACAGAGATGCTGATGTCAACAGCTCACTTCTAAATATATATTTAGAATAATAAATATTCTAAATAAATATTGTCCAAGTTTACTTCAAATCTGTTTTTAATCAACTTTATATTTTAGAACACTTTTTGATTTACAGAAAAATTGGGAATATAGTACAGAGAGTTGTTCCCATGTGCTCTGCACCAGTCCCNGATGCTGATGTCAACAGCTCACTTCTAATAAATATTGTCCAAGTTTACTTCAAATCTTTTTTTAATCAACTTTATATTTTAGAACACTTTTTGATTTACAGAAAAATTGGGAATATAGTACAGAGAGTTGTTCCCATGTGCTCTGCACCAGTCCCCCTAATAATTTTTCATTAGTATGGTGTAATTGTCCCAATTAATAAACCAGTAGTGATATATTACTCTATGTGTCGTTTGTATTTTTTCAGATTTTCTTTCTTTTTTTAAAATTTAACCTAATATGCTGCTTTATTTATTTATTTATTTATTTTTTGCTTTGTTTGTTTTTGTCCTAGATCCCACCCAGGATACCACATTTCATTTAGCTTTCATTTCTTATTATGCTCCTCTTTTTTGGGGGAGGGAGGCATGCCATATGTCATGCAGGATCCCAGTTCCAGACCAGGGAAGGAACTCCATGCTGCCTGCAGTGGAAGCATGGAGTCCTAACCAGTGGATGAGATTTTTCTCATTGTGCTCCTCTTGGCTGTGATAGTTTCTCCAACATTCCTATGTTTTGGTGACCATGAGGATTTGAAGAGGACTAGTAGTGGATTTTGAAGGATTCTCTTCTATTGGAATTTGTCTAATGTTTTATTCATGACTGGACTGGAGTTACATGTTTTTGAGACAAAGACCAGAGAGATGAAGTGTCATTTTTATATTATCATATCAAAGTACTTACTATCTGATTTATCACCTGTGATTATGACCTTCATCACCTGGTTCAGGTGGTACTTGCTGTTTCTCTGATGTAAATCATTCCTTCCTCCCCCAACTTGGCACACTGTAGTCTTTGGAAGAAAGTCAGTACACGCAGCTCACATTTATAGTCATCTTCTCCTTAGAGACAGAGTATCTGCCTAAATTATTTGGAATTCTTCTGTACAGCAGATTTGTCTCTCCTCTACTTATGTATTTATATCAGTACAACTCATGGATACTTATTTTACATGATGAGTTATAATTGCTGTCTGCTTTATCTGTTTCATCGCTTAAATTCTTCCAACTTTGGCCTGTAAGCCATCTTTCTGTTTGCTCCTATGTACCTCTGACACATGTCTATCAATGTGGGTTTATTTTCCACTCCCTTACTTTCTGACATTACAAGATGCTCCAGGCTCATTTTGTGTATTTCAATTACATGTTTTTGAGACAAAGACCAGAGAGATGAAGTGTCATTTTAATATTATCATATCAAAATACTTACTATCTGATTTATCACCTGTGATTCTGACCTTCATCACCTGGTTCAGGTGGTACTTGCTGTTTCTTTGATGTAAATCATTCCTTCCTCCCACAACTTGGCACACTGTAGTCTTTGGAAGAAAGTCAGTACACGCAGCTCACATTTATAGTCATCTCCTCCTTAAAGGCAGAGTATCTGCCTAAATTATTTGGAATTCTTCTGTACAGCAGATTTGTCTGTCCTCTACTTATTTACTTATATCAGTACAACTCATGGGTACTTATTTTACATGATGAGTTATAATTGCTTTCTGCTTTATGTGTTTCATCGCTTAAATTCTTCCAACTTTGGCCTGTAAGCCATCTTTCTGTTGGCTCCTATGTACCTCTGACACATGTCTATCATTGTGGGTTTATTTTCCACTCCCTTACTTTCTGACATTACAAGATGCTCCAGGCTCATTTTGTGTATTTCTTGCCTCAGTCTTAGAATCAGCCATTTCTTCAGGGATACCTGGTCCTTTTTTATTAGAAAATAGTGTTAGAAACCAAGATCTGAACACTAGATGATCCATAAATTTTAAGAGTTTTAAAGAGTTCAGAGACTAAAAGTTTTTTAATTGTCTACAGTGCAAAAATAACTTAAAATTATGAATAATTAACCTATATAGATGTAAGGGAGGAAGTAGTAGTATATTGAAAAGAGCACAGAGTTGGACTGAGGTCGAAGTTCTATGCCTTAGGTACAGTGTAACCTTGTATAATTTACCACCTCTTCTGACAAATTCCTCAAGCTCATACCAACTTGACAAATAAGCTTTCACTTCTTTGTAATTTTCTGAAAGAATAATAATTTTATGACAAATATTATACAGAAAATTATATACATGTGTATTTTTTAAATAGAATATTTCTACCTTAATGACATTTCTTGATTTATAGTAATTATTTACTCAGGCACTGTGAGTAATTTTAATTCATTATATCATTTAATTGTTGCAACAACACTATGAAGCTTGTACTATTCTTATTCCTATTTTAGTGGTAATGAAACTGAGGCTCAGATGGGCTAAGTTCAAGTATAAAAATCCTAACAGTGTGGCAGGTACATATCTGGTTCTAATTAATGTTATTTCTCTTGTCTTCTTTCAAACATATAATAAACAATTGTCAGAGTAAATTTTGGCCAGTCACACAGGGTAGAGAACTGCTTACCGTATCTTTATCTTACTCTTACCAGGCTGTCTGTACAGAGACAGACATGCTGTGGACTTACTTAGTGAGTGCCCTGGCTAGAGGAATTTTGCTTCTTGCCAGAGTTAAAGTGGTCCATATAAGCAGTTTCCTCGAGCTGGTGCAACAAGGATTTAAATAACAACCACCACCAAAGTAACAATAGAATAGTAGTTGAGATTCTACTCTGTGTCAGCTACTGTGCTAAATATTTAATATGCATCATCATTTTACATTATCAGCACCCATTTGTCATGTCTTAACTACTTCTTTAGGTAAGAAAAGTGGAGCTCAGAGTGATTAATTTTATTTCCCAAAGTGATGCAAATTGTAAGTGGCAGAGCCAGTGTTTGAAGCCAGGACTGTGTGCTTTCCAAACCCATTTGCTTAGCATTATGTAAGGAAGAACAGCAGTTTCTGGCAAGGGAAGGTCACTCAGGGCATTTTTCAGAACCCAGTAACAGTAACAAGCTTCCTTGAAGTTCTAGAGCTGCAAAGATTTTGTGCAGCACAGATGAGGAGTAGGGCTTGTGAGAGCTATAGAAAGATGGCTGATGAAGGCTTTATGCTCCAAGACTGGACCTTGAGCACCTGTAGACAGATGTGCTGGGGAGGGCTGCTTCTATATTCTTCTCAAGTTACGCGAGAAGGGCTCCATCAGAGCCATGCAGGGAACTTGCTGTCTTACCGAAGTGAGAATTCTGGGAGACAAGAGATTGCTGGCTATCTTCTTTGATGGCTGAGTGAAAAGGGTTTGATGCCAGGATAAGACTGAACTGCCCTTCGGCCTTTTGTTGGGCACAAAGGATGTTTATTTCTTGTGGATTTAGAGGTGGGTTTGAACTGAACTGAAGTGGGGACAACAGACCTGCTCTGCAGATCTTTTTAACTCTTTTCAAGAATGCTGCATGGAAGAGTGATGGAGCATCTGTTTTTACGTCATCAATGCACAAAGGGGTGAGGGATGAACACTGGCCCAGAGGAAAATGAATCACCTATGCATGGGAATGTTCCCAGGGGTCTCAGAAGAGTTTACAAGGTACACATCAGCTTTATGCCCTGTCTGGCTCAGAGTGCTCAGAGTCATCTTAATGTAAACAGTCACTCAGAAATGCCCTGCTCCTCTGACACAGGCCCAGCCTCTCCCTCAATCTCCACTCCAACCCAAGAGAGGTGAGGAAACTTGCTCAGCTAAATGGGACAAAGACTAGAAGGCGGGAGAAGTGGAAACAGATTGTCTCCTCTGGGCTTCTACCTACAGAAGACCCTAGCTGAGGGAGAAAAGACAATTTAAATAATTTGAAGCTTTGATTACAAAATGGGATTAGATATTTTCCTATTTCTAAATTGAAATTCAATAGATACTAAATCAGTAATTATTTAAAAAAGCTATTATGTGACCTTAGGCATTGTTGTAGATTCTGGGGCTATAAGTAAAAAATAGAGAAAAGCCCTTTCCCTCATGGAACTAGCTTTCTAACAGAGAGACGTAGACAAAAAGTAAAAGAATTGACTTAAATTTGTGCTTCTCAGATGCTGACGTGTGTCGTGGAAGAAACAGAGCAGGGAAAGGAGTAGGGAGTTTGAGGTGAGGGTGAGTAGGTGAAACGTCGCTGTCACCCATCCGCTGGTAAGAACAAGTCACCAGGCCACGCCTGATGCAAGATGCAGGAGAAGAAAACATGGATTTCAGAGAATAATAGGCACTGTAGGCCCACAGAAAGCTTGTGGGAAGCAAATAGATACTTACAGGCAACTATTGGGACATTTTAATTTAACTTATATGCAGAGTACACCATGAGAAATGCTGGGCTGGAAGAAGCACAAGCTGGAATCAAGATTGCCGGGAGAAATATCAATAATCTTAGATAGGCAGATGACACCACCCATATGGCAGAAAGTGAAGAGGAACTAAAAAGCCTCTTGATGAAAGTGAAAGTGGAGAGTGAAAAAGTTGGCTGAAAGCTCAACATTCAGAAAACGAAGATCATGGCATCTGGTCCCATCACTTCATGGGAAATAGATGGGGAAACAGTGGAAACAGTGTCAGACTTTATTTTTTGGGGCTCCAAAATCACTGCAGATGGTGATTGCAGCCATGAAATTAAAAGATGCTTACTCCTTGGAAGAAAAGTTATGACCAACCTAGATAGCATATTCAAAAGCAGAGACATTACTGTGCCAACTAAGGTCTGTCTAGTCAAGGCTATGGTTTTTCCTGTGGTCATGTATGGATGTGAGAGTTGGACTGTGAAGAAAGCTGAGAGCCGAAGAATNCTCCTTGGAAGAAAAGTTATGACCAACCTAAATAGCATATTCAAAAGCAGAGACATTACTTTGCCAACAAAGGTCCATCTAGTCAAGGCTATGTTTTTTCCAGTGGTCATGTATGCATGTGAGAGTTGGACTGTGAAGAAAGCTAAACACCGAAGAATCAATACTTTTGAACTGTGATATTGGAGAAGACTCTTGAGAGTCCCTTGGACTGCAAGGAGATCCAACCAGTCCATTCTAAAGGAAATCAGCCCTGGGTGCTCTTTGGAAGGAATGACGCTAAAGCTGAAACGGCAGTACTTTGGCCACCTCATGCGAAGAGACTCATTGGAAGAGACTCTGATGCTGGGAAGGATTGGGGGCAGGAGGAGAAGGGGACGACAGAGGATGAGATGGCTGGATGGCACCACTGACTCGATGGACATGAGTCTGAGTGAACTCCGGGAGTTGGTGATGGACAGGGAGGCCTGGCGTGCTGCGATTCATGGGGTCACAAAGAGTCGGACACGACTGAGCAGCTGAACTGAACTGAATCTGATTAAGGCTCGTTATATAAAGTTTCCAGAAAACATGCTATTCTGTGGACAAACTTTAGATTCATTTCTTTTCATGCTGGAAATAGGACAAGTAGAGACACTAGAGCTATTCATGTTATCATGGGAGGCTCTGGCTAATCCCGTAACATGGGAAAATGAAGGGCTAGGGAGAGAAGAAGGAAGAGGCACCTCTGTCATTACCCACAGATTATATATCATCTACATAGAAACCCACCAGAAAGAACAGAAAATTGATTGGGACTAATAATAGAGTTTAGCAAGATTGCTGAATGCAAGATCAGCTTACTAAAATTAGTGGCTTTCCTCTGCACCAGTATTAACTAATTAGAAATATAACAGAAAAAGAGATACATTCACCAGAAAAGCACGAATGATTAAGTATCTAGGAATGAAGGCAGAAATGAATGGAGAAAACTGTTACAAAGGAAACTATCAAAATGTAAGAAATGTGAAGTCCACAAAAGAAGACGTGTGAAAAAGTGGAGAAAGAAAATGGAAAACATTGAAAGGACATTGTATTGGTCTCCTTGGGTCGCTGTCACAACATACTGTAGACGGCGGACGAGGGCATGAAGCTTGAATAACAGAAATATATTTCTCACAGTTCTGGAAGCTGAGAGTTGAGACCAGGGTGTCGGCATGGCCGGGTTCTGGCGAGACCCCTCTTCCCGGCTTGCAGATGGTTGCCATCTTGCTGGGTCTGCAGGTGGTGAAGCAAGAGAGAGAGCAAGTTTTCTGGTGTCTCTTCAGTTCCCAAGTCAAGTCCAGCTCTGCAACCCCATGGACTGCAGCACGCCAGGCGTTCCTGTTCTTCACTATCTCCTGGAGTTTGTTCAAACTCATGTTCATTGAGTCTGTGTCCCTTCTTACTAGGGCACTAATCCCATCATTCAGACCCACCATCACGACCTCATCTAACCCTAATTACCTCCCCAGTGCCCCATCTCCAACACCATCACACTGGGGATTAGGACTTGCTGCTGCTGCTAAGTCACTTCAGTCATGTCCAACTCTCTGCGACCCCAAAGATGGCAGCCCACCAGGCTCCCCCGTCCCTGGGATTCTCCAGGCAAGAACACTGGAGTGGGTTGCCATTTCCTTCTCCAATGCATGAAAGTGAAAAGTGAAACTGAATTCGCTCAGCCGTGTCCGACTCTTGGCGACCCCATGGACTGCAGCCTACCAGGCTCCTCTGTCCATGGGATTTTCCAGGCAAGAGTACTGGAGTGGGTTGCCACTGCCTTCTCCAATTAGGACTTGAACCTATACATTAGGAGAAGACCAAACATCCAGTCCATAACAGACGTAAAGGAAAACAAAAATAAAGGAGAAAGAAAGACTCTTTCTTTAGGTGCTTAATCTGTTGTCAACAGACCTTTGCTGTTGCCAGAGGTCTGTTACCAACAAAGGTCCATCTAGTCAAGGCTATGGTTTTTCCAGTAGTCATGTATGGATGTGAGAGTTGGACTATAAAGAAAGCTGAGTGCCAAAGAATTGATGCTTTTGAACTGTGGTATTGGAGAAGACTCTTGAGAGTCCCTTGGACTACAAGGAGATCCAACCAGTCCATCCTAAAGGAAATCAGTCCTGAATATTCATTGGAAGAACTGATGCTGAAGCTGAAACTCCAATACTTTGGATACCTGATGTCAAGAGCTAACTCATTTGAAAAGACCCAGATGCTGGAGAAGATTGAAGGTGGGAGGAGAAGGGGATGACAGAAGATGAGATGGTTTGATGGCATCACTGACTTTGAGTAAGCTCTGGGAGTTGGTAATGGACACGGAAGCCTGGCATGCTGCAGTCCATGGGGTTGCAAAGCGTCAGACACGACTGAACGACTGAACTGAACTGAACCCTTAAAATTGTAAAAACGGCATATTTTCCCATATTAATCTATAAATTCAACATAATTGTGTGAAAATGCCAGCTGAGTTTCTTGATGGACTTCAACTCATTCTGAAACATGTTGAAGCCAGAGTGCCCCCAAATTGCCAGATCTGGTTTGAAAGAGAAGGGCCCAGAGTTGCTGGTAGTAGTTGGCTGTACAATGGAGACATTCTACACAGACCATGGACTCATTTTCACTGCTGTGTAACAGACCATATTCTTTACCACTAGTGCCTTAAAATCGCAAAAACGGTATCAAACACTCTGCTGCATGTGTTGAGTCATTGTGCCCCTTCGATCTGATAACGTGGTAAATAATGTTGATAGAATTTCTGGTGTTAGACTGTTCTTGCACTCCTGGAATAAACCTGACCAGACAATTTTTCAAAATACACTGTAGGGTTAATTAGTTAGCAGCTTACTTGGAATTTTGCCTCTGTTTTTATAAGTGAAATAGACTTATTGTTTTCCTCCTATTGGTCATATCTGAACTTGAGATGAATGCTATTTTGCCTCATTAAATGGAGTTGGGCAGATTTCCTTATTTTCTATTTATTTTGTTTTCTGAAACAATTTCTCTAAGAGTATCTATCTGATCCTTAACTGTTTTGTAGAACTCTCGTCTAAAGCTCTCTGTGCCTGAGGATTTTTTGAGTGGAATGTCTTTGATTGTTATTTCAATTTCTTAAGAGCTCAAGTTTATTATGTTATTTCAGCCTTCTGTCTCTTCGCTTTATGCTTTGACTGTTTCATCTCATGATCTGTCAGCTTCTAAGAGGGAGATTTTAAATGATGGCTTTAATTGATTTATCTCGTTTTCTCCATGGTGTCATTGCTTGTGGCTTCATGTATCTCAATGTTATCTTATCAGGAGAATATACGTTTGTGTTTGTTATATTTTTTCCACAATACCCTTTTCAGTTCAGTATAGTTCAGTCACTCAGTCATGTCCGACTCTGCAACCCCATGAACCGCAGCACGCCAGGCCTTGTCCATCACCAACTCCCAGAGTTTACCCAAACTCATGTCCACTGAGTCGGTGATGCCATCCAGCCATCTCAACCTCTGTCATCCCCTTCTCCTCCTGCCCCCAGTCCCTCCTAGCATCAGGGTCTTTTTCAATGAGTCAGCTCTTTGCATGAGGTGGCCAAAGTACTGCAGTTTCAGCTTCAGCATCAGTCCTTCCAATGAACACTCAGGAATGATCTCCTTTAGGATGAACTGGTTGGATCTCCTTGCAGTCCGAGGGACTCTCAAGAGTCTTCTCCAACAGCACAGTTCAAAAGCATCAATTCTTCAGCACTCAGCTTTCTTCATACCCTTTTCATTGGGGTGTAATTTCTATATAATTTTTTTTAGAACTTTATTTTTTAAATATAATTTATTTTAATTGGAGGTTAGTTACTTAACATTACTGTATTGGTTTTGCCATACATCAACATGCATCCGCCACAGGTATACACGTGTTCCCCATTCTGAACCTCCCGCCCTCCTCCCTCCCCGTACCATCCCTCTGGATCGTCTCAGTGCACCAGCCCCAAGCATCCAGCATCATGCATCAAACCTGGACTGGTGATTGGTTTCATATATGATATTATACATGTTTCAATGCCATTCTCCCAAATCATCCCACCCTCTCTCTCTCCCACAGAGTCCAAAAGACTGTTCTATACATGTGTGTCTCTTTTGCTGTCTCGCATACAGGGTTATCGTTACCATCTTTCTAAATTCCATATATATGCGTTAGTATCTGTATGCAAGTCAGGAAGCAACAGTTAGAACTGCACATGGAACAACAGACTGGTTCCAAATAGGAAAAGGAGTATGTCAAGGCTGTATATTGTCTTCCTGCTTATTTAACTTATATGCAGNTTTTCATCAAGAGGCTTTTTAGCTCCTCTTCACTTTCTGCCATAAGGGTGGTGTCATCTGCATATCTGAGGTTATTGATATTTCTCCCGGCAATCTTGATTCCAGCTTGTGCTTCTTCCAGTCCAGCGTTTCTCATGATGTACTCTGCATATAAGTTAAATAAGCAGGGTGACAAGCCATCATGGTCAACAAAAGAGTCTGAAATGCAGTACTTGGATGCAATCTCAAAAATGACAGAATGATCTCTTTTCGTCTCCAAGGCAAACCATTCAATATCACAGTTATCCACGTCTATGCCCCAACCAGTAATGCTGAAGAAGCTGAAGTTGAATGGTTTTATGAAGACCTACAAGACCTTTAAGAACTAACACCCCCAAAAGATGTCCTTTTCATTACAGGGGACTGGAATGCTAAAGTAGGAAGTCACGAAATACGTGGAGTAACAGGCAACTTTGGCCTTGGAATGTGGAATGAAGCAAGACAAAGACTAATAGAGTTTTGCCAAGAAAATGCACTGGTCATAGCAAACACCCTCTTCCAACAAGACAAGAGAAGACTCTACACATCACATCACCAGATGGTCAACACCAAAATCAGACTGATTATATTCTATGCAGCCAAAGATGGAGAAGCTCTACACAGTCAACAAAAACAAGACCAGGAGCTGACTGTGGCTCAGATCATGAACTCGCTATTACCTGCTAAGTAGCTTCAGTCATGTCTGACTCTTTGTGACCCTGTGGACTGTAGCCCGCCAGTCTCCTCTGTCTGTGGGACTTTTCCAGGCAAGAATACTGGAGTGGGTTACCATTTCCTTTTCCAGGGTATCTTCCTGACCCAGGGATTGAACCCGAGTTTCCCATATTACAGGCAGATTCTTTACCGTCTGAGCCGATACATACATCCATAAAATATATATTACTGTTTGGATTATTTTAAAACTTATAGTATTATAGTGTATGGTTATATATGTACCTTGTTTTCCTTTGAACACTATTTTCAGTCTTTTTCTTGATGATATCAATGATCATATTTCATGAATATTCATTACCATGTAATATTCCTTTGTGGACATGCAAAATATAGTTAACCATTTCCTATTGATTGCTACTTAGATTGTTTCCATTTTTTCTTGCTGCTGCTGCTGCTGCTGCTGTTAAGTCGCTTCAGTCATGTCGGACTCTTTGCGACCCCAGAGAGGGCAGCCCACCAGGCTCCCCAGTCCCTGGGTTTCTCCAGGCAAGAACACTGGAGTGGGTTGCCATTTCCTTCCCCAATGCAAAGTGAAAGTGAAGTTGCTCAGTCGTGTCCGACTCTTAGCAAACCCATGGACTGCAGGCTACCAGGCTCCTCCGTCCATGGGATTTTCCAGGCGAGAGTACTGGAGTGGGTTGCCATTGCCTTCTCCTAAATAATGCTAAATAAATATTCTAGTATGACTCTCTCAGTGAAAATATGAGAGAGTATTATTAGAGTATGTACTTTGATAAAGAATTATTGGTAAATTGTCCTGCAGCGGTTAATGGTGACCTTCCTATGAGCAGTGCCTGTGAAATTCAACTGCTTCAACATTAGGTACTGTCAGAATTTTAAATTCTTACAAATTAGTAGGAGAGAAATGATGTTATCCTTTTTTTTTTTAATTTGCATCTTATGATTGCTAATGAATTTGAGCATCTTTCTTATGGTCATTGGTAGTTTCATTTTCTTCCTCTATGAATTGAGTATTCATAATATTTACTCATTTGTTTATTGGATTGCCTTTTCTTAATGATCCATGGAAGTTATTTATAAATTTCCACTTTCTCAATTATATGTGCATCAAATGTATTCTCTCAGCTTGTGGTTTCTCTTTCAATTTTATTTAGTGTCTTCTGTCATCTGGAAGTTTCATCGAAGGTCTTAAAAATATTCTCATGTTGAGTCTTCTAAGATGTTAAGGTTATTCTTTTGAATTTAGATCATGAATCAATAGATTGTTGTATACAATGTAATATATATTTATCTTTTCCACATACTCATTTGTCCCAGTATCTTATACTGGATGGAATATATCTCCAGCGATATAGCGTGACCTCTGCTGTTTATCAGGATGCCTGTGCCTGTGGATTGCTTCTGGCTTGTTATGACACAGGCTGGGAGGTTCAGAAGCAGTGCTGAGATAGAGTTTGGTGTGCAGGCTATTTATTAAGAGTTGGCATCTATGAAGGGGAGAAGGATGTAGAACTGGGCAGATGAGAAGTCAACCTATGATACATGGTGTGAAATAAAATCCGTATTTTATGGCAAGAAAAGGAAAATTTAAACATAAATATTTTTTCCTGCCCTTTGGCTTCCTCTCTCCCCTCTACTGTGCTTTGTGTATCTGCGTTATGCATCAACAGAAGGCCCCCAATCCATGGAAATACCTGCTCAACCACAACTGCATTCCGCTAGCACTAACAAGACAACTCCTTAAAAAATAACATTCCTTCTTAATTTTGTAAGGGGCCACATGACCCACTACCTACTTCTTGCTAGATTGTATGAACTACCAATAATACATCATTCAATATAGAGCCCTCTGTCTGAAAAACCTATGTAACTGTGCTTTGACCTCTGATGGGCGGAACAGTTCTCAGAGCCTTCCTGAGAGGCTGTTCCCAGGTTGCAGTTCTCAATTTGGCTGGGATAAAATTTCCCATTTCGTTCTGAGATCAACTGATTAACGGCTAGAAAAGACTCAGCCAGCCCTACAGAAAGCTCTGGATATAACAAGCCCTAAAATTTGTACCCTGGTGAGCAAAAAGCTCTGACTTTTATACCCACTTCACAGTCAGTCCTTGGATTTGGGTTGCTCTGGAAGGGTGTGCCACAGGGAAGGCAGCCCTCTGCCCAGGCAAACCCTGATGGATCTGATCCCAGAAACCAGCTGCATACAGTGTTAGCACCAGCTCAAAGAAGACCTTTCCAAAAGACATGGATCTGAAGGAGCACCTTCCAGTCCACTACATCATTCTGTTCTGTGTATTATCCTGTCTTTATGTTAAAAATTATTCTCTAGCAGTGTATTTTAAATCTCTGTACCTGGCAAGTCTTTAAATCCTGCTGCTGCTGCTGCTGCTGCTGCTGCTAAGTCACTTCATTTGTGTCCGACTCAGTGCGACCCCGTAGACAGCAGCCCACCAGGCTCCCCATCCCTGGGATTCTCTAGGCAAGAATACTGGAGTGGGTTGCCATTTCCTTCTCCAATGCATGCAAGTGAAAAGTGAAAGTGAAGTCGCTCAGTCATGTCCGACTCTTAGCGACCCCATGGACTGTAGCCTACCAGGCTCCTCCATCCATGGGATTTTCCAGGCAAGAGTACTGGAGTGGGGTGCCATTGCCTTCTCTCTTCAAATCCTATTACCTTTCAAACCCTCAACACTTTCTTTTCTATTTTGAGGTTTGTATACAAAGTTCCAAGAAAAACTATAGACTTTTTATTGAAATTGTATAGAACAAATAACTCAGAATGAAATGAGGTCTTTATAATATTATCTTGTGATAAATATATATATATAATACAAGATATATATCATTAATTTATAGTTTATCTTATGATCTTTATAAAGTTTTACACTTCATGAATTTTCACATTTTATATTAAACCAGTCAGTTCTTATTTATCTTAGGTTTTTGTAGTTATTTTAAATGGGCCTTTTCTTTTTTGCTGTTTCTAAAGATCTGTTACTGAGATATAGGAAGACCCTTGGTTTTATTATGTTCATTCTGGAAACAGTGTTGAACTTCATTCTAATGTTTTGTCTATAGATTTTTTCATATTTTCTGTGTAAACAATCATCATCTTTAAGGTAAACAGTGGAATCAAACAGTATTTGTTTGCACCTAATGTATATTAGAATGCATTTTTTTACATTTTTATTTATTTTATTTTTTTAAATTAATTTATTATTTTTTTAAATTTTACTTTATAGTACTCTATTGGTTTTGGCATACATTGACATGAATCTGCCACGGGTGTACACGAACTCCCAAACATGAACCCCCCTTGGTTACCCACATAAAAAAAAAAGGGGTAAACAGTGGGTGTTTTTGCCTGATATGATCTTTCAGTTCTTATACTTTTAATTTCTTTTTATTGTGTCCTTGCAGTAGTAAACTTTGCAGTATAATGATGAATGAAAGTATTTGCAGTATAATGTTGAATGAATCATTTTTTACTATTTTTAAAAAATTAACTTATTTATTTTAATTGGAGGCTAATTAGTTTACAATATTGTGGTGGTTTTGCCATACATTGACATGAATCACCCACAGGTGTACAGGTGTCCCCCCTATCCTGAAACCCCATCCCACCTCCCTCCCCATCCCATCCCTCTGGGTTGTCCCAGAGCACCAGTTTTGAGTGCTCTGCTTCATGCATTGAACTTGTACTAGTCATCTATTTTGCATGTGGTAATATACATGTTTCAATGCTATTCTCTGAAATTATCCCACCCTCGCCTTCTCCCACATAATCCAAAAGTCTGTTATTTACATCTGTGTCTCTTTTGCTGTCTTGAATATAGGGTTATTGTTATTGTCTTTCTAAGTTCCATATATATATGTGTTAATGTACCTTATTGGTGTTTTTCTTTTTGACTTACTTCACTCTGTATTATAGGCCCCAGTTTCATCCACCTCATTAGAACTGACTCAAAACAAATGCATTCTTTTTTATAGCTGAGTAATGTTTCATTGTGTATATGTACCACAACTTCCTTATCCATTCATTTGCCAATGGACATGTCCTATGCATGGGTTGCTTCCATGTCCTAGCTATTGTAAACAGTGCTGCAATGAACAGTGCTGGAGTACATGTGTCTCTTTCAATTCTGGTTTTCTCGTGTATATGCCCAGCAGTGGGATTGCTGGGTCATATGGCAGTTCTATGTCCAGTTTTTTAAGTAATCTCCACACTGTTCTCTATAGTAGCTGTACTAGTTTTCAGTCCCACTAACTGTGTAGGAGGGTTCCCTTTTTTCCACACCCTCTCCAGGATTTATTGTTTGTAGACTTTTTGATAGCAGCCATTCAGATCTGTGTGAGATGGTATCTCACTGTGGTTTTGATCTGCATTTCTCTGATAATGAATGATGTTGAGCATCTTTTCATGTGTTTGTTAGCCATCTGTATGTCTTCTTTGGAGAAATGTCTAGTTCTTTGGCCCATTTTTTGATTGGGTCGTTTATTTTTCTGGCATTGAGCTACATGAGCTGCTTGGATGTTTTGGAGATAATTCTTTGTCAGTTCTTTCTTTTGCTATTATTTTCTCCCATTCTGAAGGCTGTCTTTTCATCTTGCTTATAGTTTCCTTCATTGTGTAAAAGATTTTAAATTTAATTAGGTTCCATTTGTGTATTTTTGTTTTTAATTTCCAGTACTCTAGGAGATGGGTCATAGAGGACCTTGCTGTGATTTATGTCAGAGAGTGTTCTCCCTATGATTTCCTCTAAGAGTTTTATAGTTTCTGGTCTTACATTTAGATCTTTAATCCATTTTGAGTTTATTTTTGTGTATGGTGTTAGAAAGTGATCTAATCTAGTTTCATTCTTTTACAGGTGGTTGACCAGTTTTCCCAGCACCACTTGTTAAAGAGATTGTCTTCTCTATTGTATATTTTTGCCTCCTTTATCAAATATAAGGTGCCCATAGGTGTGTGAGTTGATCTCTGGGCTTTCTATTTTGTCCCACTGATCTATATTTCTGTCTTTGTGCCAGTATCATACTGTCTTGATGACTGTAGCTTTGTAGTAGAGTCTGAAGTCAGGCAGTTCGATTCCTCCAGTTCCATTCTTCTATCACAAGATTGCTTTGGCTATTGGAGGTTTTTTTTTGTGTTTCCATATAAATTGTGAAATTATTTGTTCTAGTTCTGTGAAAAATGCCATTGGTAGCTTGATAGGGATTGCATTGAATCTATAGATTGCTTTGGGTAGTATACTCATTTGCACTATATTGATTCTTCCAATTCATGAACATGGTCTATTTCTCCATCTATTTGTGTCATCTTTGACTTCTTTCATCAATGTTTTATATTTTTCTGTATAAAGGTCTTTTGTTTCTTTAGGTAAATTCCTAAGTATCTTATTCTTTTCATTGCAATGGTGAATGGGATTGTTTCCTTAATTATTTCTCTTTCTGTTTTCTCATTGTTAGTGTGTAAGAATGCAAGGGATTTCTGTGTATTAATTTTATATACTGCTACTTTACTATATTCATTGATTAGCTCTAGTAATTTTCTGGTGGTGTCTTTAGTATTTTCTATGTAGAGGATCATGTCATCTACAAACAGTGAGAATTTCACTTCTTTTCCAGTCTGGATTCCTTTTATTTCTTTTTCTTTTCTGATTACTGTGGCTAGGACTTCCAAAACTATGTTAAATAGTAGTGGTGAGAGTATGCACCCTTGCCTCATTCCTGATTTTAGGGGAAATGCTTTCAGTTTTTCACCAATGAGGATAATGTTTGCTGTGCATTTGTCATATGTGGCTTTTATTATGTTGAGGTATGTTCCTTCTATGCCTGCTTTCTGGAGAGTTTTTTATCATAAATGGGTGTTGAATTTTGTCAAAGCCTTTCCCTGAATCTATTGAGATAATCATATGGTTTTAATCTTTCAATTCATTAATATGACATATCATATGGATTGATTTGCAAATATTGAATCTCTGGGATAAAACCCACTTGGTCATGATGTATGCTCTTTTTAATATGTTGTTGGATTCTGTTTTCTAGAATTTTGTTGAGGATTTTTGCTTCTATGTTCATCAATGATATTGGCCTATAGTTTTCTTTTTTTGTGTGGCATCTTTGTCTGGATTTGGTATTAGTGTGATGGTGGCCTCATAGAATGAGTTTGGAAGTTTACCTTCCTCTGCAATTTTCTGGGAGAGTTTGAGTAGGATAGGTGTTAGCTCTTCTCTAAATTTTTGGTAGAATTCACCTGTGAAGCCATCTGTTCCTGGGCTTTTGTTTGTTGGAAGATTTTTGATTACACCTTTGGTTTCCATGCTTGTGATGGGTCTGTTAAGATTTTTCTCTTTTGCTGTTTCTAAATTTCTATTACTTAGATATAGAATGACCCTTGGTTTTATTATGTTCATTCTGGAAACAGTGTTGAACTTTGTTCTAATGATTCACTGATAGATTCTTTCATATTTTCTGTGTAAACAATCATNCTTGTGATGGGTCTGTTAAGATTTTTCTCTTTTGCTGTTTCTAAATTTCTATTACTTAGATATAGAATGACCCTTGGTTTTATTATGTTCATTCTGGAAACAGTGTTGAACTTTGTTCTAATGATTCACTGATAGATTCTTTCATATTTTCTGTGTAAACAATCATTATGTTCAAGATAAAAAGCATTTTTTCTGCCTAATATCATCTTTCAATTTTTATGCTTTTAATTTTTTTTTATTGTCTCCCTGCAGTAGCTAAAAATTGCAGTGTAATGCTGAATGAAAGTATTGGTTGATTTCTCATTTTAAAAGGAATGATTTTAAAATTTCATCATTACATTTTACTTTGAATTTACTGGTAGCTCAGCGGTTAGGACTTGACACTTTCACTGCCCAGGCTTATGTTATGTCCCTGGTCTGGGAACTAAGACCCGCAAACCAAAAGGCATGGTCCTTAGGCTTTTCATAGGTAATTTTTATCTCCTCTAGTCTCAGCCTCTTCAGGCTTTTTTCATGAATGAAGGTTGAGTAGCATTGTAGGCTTATAAACATTTTCTGAGATGGATTTTTTTCTTTTCCCATTTTAATGCTATGTTCTATGTTATTAGATTTTCTGATGTTGCATGTTCCTTTGTTTCTGGGTTAAAGCTAGGTTGCTTATGATTCATCTTTCTTTGTATACATTTTACATTAGAGTTCAATGTAGTATATTTGCTGTGCTGTGTACTTAGTCACTCTTTACATGTGTTCAAAAGTGAGGTTTGTTTGTAAAATTTGCTTTATACTCTTTCTGTCTGATTTTAGTTTCAGGTTATTCTAGTCCTTTATATAAAATGAGGCACTTCACTCATCTTCAACATTCTTTGAAACAATTTGTTTTGATAGGAAATATTTTTCTTTGCTAGTTTGTCAAAATAAATCCTTCATAGAAACAGTGGGAGCCTGGGGATTTGGGGATGAGTGAGATTGTTGAGGGTAAGATTTGTAATTATCATTTAATTGATAATTAATAAAATTCATAATTAAACATATTAATAAATATTCGTATGTTTTATTGTGTCATCCTGTATCAATGTATGTAAATATTTATTTATGTTAGGTAGTTTGCTTTTTAATATAAACCAATTTTATTGAATCAATTATTTTCTTATTAATTTTTACTCATTTAAATTTATATCTTTTGCTTTGTTCTTTATGTTATCTCTATTGTTGTCTTACTAGTTGCTTGTCTGAAATACTTGAAAACATTTAAATTTTTTTTCTTAATTAAAAAATATNAGGTAGTTTGCTTTTTAATATAAACCAATTTTATTGAATCAATTATTTTCTTATTAATTTTTACTCATTTTAATTTATATCTTTTGCTTTGTTCTTTATGTTATCTCTATTGTTGTCTTACTAGTTGCTTGTCTGAAATACTTGAAAACATTTAAATTTTTTTTCTTAATTAAAAAATATTAAAAGCTATACTTGTTCTGTTAGGATTGCTTTGTATAATTATTAAGTTTATGGGTTGGCCTTTTAATTTCAATTTTAAATACTTTTCCATGACAAATATGATTTGACCTTTATCAGACAGGCTATTTAGACTTGCATATTTAAGTTACCAATCATATGTGATTTTAAAAAGAACTATCTTAAATTACTGATGTTATATGCTGAGTTCAGTGGTTATTGAGAGGAAATAACAGTAGAATCATTCACTAAATGACATAGAATTTTGAATTATGAATTAATATGTTAATTAAAATTATTCTCTTTATTATGTAGTAATAAAACAGTCAGTCATGAACAGTGCTGTCCTTGGTAAGATGATAGTCTTCCAGGAGCAAAGTCCTGTTAAGAATGTGAGGACTAGGGCATAAACTCTCAGTGTTTCCAAAAGATTAGAAACCTATTTGGTTTTAATTTTTTAAACATTTGAATTAAACAATCAGTCCTATTTAATTGTCTCATAGTTCAGTGTTTAATGATCTCAATACTTCCATGCGAAGGAGGAAATATACATGTTTATCCATTGTAGATAAGATGGAAAGGAAAAGTAAGTTTCTACAAATTATTATGACAAGTTCAGTAAGTTAGTATCATTTGTCAAAGAAGTAAGTTACTGTCTGGCTACTGCACATCTGCAAAGATCTCTTCCCAAACATCTATAAATTAGATACACTTTATATACTTTCTAAACTTAAATTTCAGACTTTATCCAGATTTTACCAACTTTTCTACCAACATCCTTTTTCTCTTCCAGGATCCAGTCCATGCTACAGTTAGTTGCTGTGTCCCCATAGTCTCCTCCAGCTGGGGACAGCTTCTCAGTTTTACCTTGCCTTTAGTTCAAAATTAATTAATTAATTATGATAACGTTAATGATTTTGAGAAATATTGCATAATATTTTCTCCAGTTAGACAGGGTTTATGCAGGAGATTGCTTTCCTTTTCTTTTCTTTTTAAACCTAAAGAAATCCATGGACAGAAAAAAATCATGGTATCAGAGTCCATTTTTTAAAATTAGAAAATAATTTATATTAAATTATCATTTTACCGTGTAAATTATTAGATTGAATAGTAATGAAATATTGAAGATAAGATTTGAAAATTCAGTGTCATTTGCANGTATACTGTATTGGTGTTTTTCTTTCTGGCTTACTTCACTCTGTATAATCGGTTCCAGTTTCATCCATCTTATTAGAACTGATTCAAATGTATTCTTTTTAATGGCTGAGTAATACTCCATTGTGTATATGTACCACAGCTTTCTTATCCATTCATCTGCTGATGGACATCTAGGTTGCTTCCATGTCCTGGCTATTATAAACAGTGCTGTGATGAACATCGGGGTACACGCGTCTCTTTCAATTCCCTTGGACTGTAAGGAGATCCAAGCAGTCAATTCTAAAGGAAATAAGTCCTGAATGTTCACTGGGAGTTTTCCTGGTTTCTGGTTTCCTTGGGGTGTATGCCCAGCAGTGGGATTGCTGGGTCATAAGGCAGTTCTATTTCCAAGTTTTTAAGGAATCTTATCAGATTCCTTAAATGCTAATTCCACTGTTCTCCATAGTGGCTTCAAAAAAGTTTTATTGAACTATAGCTGATATATAATACCCAATTTACATATAATTAAATGCACAGATCAGAAGTATACAGTTTGGTTTTGACAAATGTATACACCATATACACAACTCCCAACTCAAGATACATAACACTTTATCATCCCAGATAATTACCACCTGACCCATTCCAGTCTTTGGTCTAACTTTCCAACAACTAATTTGCCTATTTTGCCTGTTGTAGAACTTTCCATAAATTAGAATCGTACAGTAGGCTCTCTCATTTGTTTTCAGACTTATCCACTCAACGTAACGCTTTGGCTATTCATTCATGTTCTTGCATATATCAATCACACATTCCTTTTTATTGGGATTTTCCAGGCAAGAGTATTGGAATGGGTTGCCATTGCCTTCTCTGAGTAAATAAACCATGATTGGTTCAATCCATTATCTTGTTGATGGCCACTTAGGTTATTTTCAGTTTTTAGCTATTATAAATAAAATGTCTACAAATATTTTCATATAAATTTCTTATTTCATATCTCTCAGGTGAGTACCTAAGAGTAGAATTGCTTGATTATTGATTTCACATATATTCGTTTTATAAGAAATCATTAAAGAATTTTCCAAAGTAGTTGTAGCACTTGATACCTTCACAGTAATTTATGAAAAGCCTGATCTATATTCTCAGTCACCCTTGATACTGTCAGTTTTTTGTTTTTTGGTTTTTTTTACTTTATTTTACTTTACAGTACTGTATTGGTTTTGGCATACATTGACATGAATCCCAGCAATCCCACTGCTGGGCATACACACCAAGGAAACCAGAATAGAAAGAGACACATGTACCCCAATGTTCATCGCAGCACTGTTTATAATAGCCAGGACATGGAAACAATCTAGATGTCCATCAGCAGATGAATGGATAAGAAAGCTGTGGTACATATACACAATGGAGTATTACTCAGCCATTAAAAAGAATACATTTGAATCAGTTCTAATAAGATGGATGAAACTGGAACCGATTATACAGAGTGAAGTAAGCCAGAAAGAAAAACACCAATACAGTATACTAACACATATATATGGAATTTAGAAAGATGGTAATGAGGACCCTGTATGCAAGACAGCAAAAGAGACACAGATGTGTAGAGCGGACTTTTGGACTCTGAGGGAGAGGGAGAGGGTTGGATGATTTGGGAGAATAGCATTGAAATATGTATACTATCATGTAAGAAATGAATTGCCAGTCTATGTTCGATGCAGGATGCTTGGGGCTGGTGTATGGGGATGATCCGGGGGTTCATGATACTGTCAATTTTTAAGTTTAGTCATTCTACAGGTATGAAATGTGTTAAATTCACTGCAGCATTAAACTGCATTTCTCTGATCACCAATAATGGTAAGCACCTTTTCATGAACATATTGGACATTTGTATATATTTTTCTGTGAAGTATCTATGCAAATAAGAGAACTAAAAAGCCTCTTGATGAAAGTGAAAGAGGAGAGTGAAAAAGTTGGTTTAAAACTCAACATTCAAAAAACTAAGACCATGGCGTCCAGTCCCATCACTTCATTGCAATTAGATGGGGAAACAAAGGAAAGAGTGAAAGGCTTTATTTGGGGGGCTCCAAAATCACTACAGATGTGTGACTGCAGCCATGAAATTAAAAGACATTTGCTCCTTGGAGGAAAAGCTATGACCAACCTAGACAGCATATTAAAAAGCGGAGACATTACTTTGTCAACAAAGGTCTGTCTAGTCAAAGCTATGGTTTTTCCAGTAGTCATGTATGGATGTGAGAGTTGGACCATAAAAAAAGCTGAGTGCTGAAGAATTGATGCTTTTGAATTGTGGCATTGGAGAAGATTCTTGAGAGTCCTTGGACTGCAAGGAGATCCAACCAGTCAATTCTAAAGGAAATAAGTCCTGAATATTCATTGGAAGGACTGATGCTGAAGCTGAAACTCCAATACTTTGGCCACCTGATGCAACTGATTCATTTGAAAAGACCCTGATGCTGGGAAAGATGGATGGCAAGAGGAGAAGGGAACAACAGAGGATGAGATGGTTGGATGGTGTCACTGACTTGATGGACATGAGTCTGAGCAAGTTCTAAGAGTTGGTGATGGACAAATGAAACTTGGTGTGCTGCAGTCCCTGGGGTTGCAAAGAGTCAGACACAACTGAGTGACTGAACTGAACTGATCTATGCAAATAATTTTGCTCATATTTTATAGGATTACCTTTTTCATTTTGATTTATAGTAGTTATATATGTATTCAGGCTATAAGTCCTTTTTCAAATATATGTACTGTAAATATTTTCTCCCAATCTGTTGCTTGCATTTTCACTTTACTAAAGGAGTCTTTTAATGAGCAGAGCTGAAATCTTTAACTTTTACAAAATCCAATTTATCATTCTTTTCTTCTATGGTTAACATTTTTGAACCCTCTCTAAGAATACATGTTCACATGAAGGTCTCACAGATATTTTCCAGTGATGTAGCCTTTACATTTAGGTCAATAGTTCACAACAAAACAATTTTATATGGTGTGAGGATACAGTCAAGATTCATTTTTTTCCCCATATGGATATCAAGTTGTTGCAGTATCATTTGTTGGAAGGAGTTTCCTTTCCCTCTGGAATTACACTGGAGTTTTCATCACATTTCAATTGGCCCTATACGTGTGAATCTACTTCTAGACGATATATTCTGTTAAATTATCTGTTTGTCTAACCACATTGCAATACCATACTGAAACAGTGACTGTAGCATTTTAGCCATTCTTGAAATCAAGTTATGCAGGTCCATCAGCATCGCTTATCTTTCACATGCTTGTGTTGACTATTCCAGCCTTTTTATGTGGTGGTTGTTCAGTTGCTCAGCCACGTCCAACTCTCTGTGACCCCATGGACAGCAGCACACCAGGCTTTATTGAGATATAATAATCTACATTCAACTAGAGTTGACTCATTGGAAACGTGATGCTGGGAAGGATTGGGGACAGGAGGAGAAGGGGACGACAGAGGATGAGATGGCTGGATGGCATCACGGACTCAATGAACGTGAGTCTGAGTGAACTCCGGGAGTTGGTGATGGACAGGGAGGCCTGGCGTGCTGCGATTCATGGGGTCGCAAAGAGTCGGACACCACTGAGCGACTGAACTGAACTGAAGTGCATATATTTTAAGTGCACCATTTGATAGGATTATATATATTCACACACGTATATCTGTGAAACTATGACCACTATCAGGAAAATAAAGACATCCATCGTGCCCTGAAGTTTTCTTTGGTCTCTTTGTAATCTTTCTCTTCCCTCCTCCCACTTCTTCCAGGTAACCATTGACATGCTTTCTGCACTACAGATTAGCCTGTATTTTCTAGAGTTCATCTATATAGAACCCACTATATGTGCACTTTTTAAATCTACTTTCACTCCATTTTCCTGAGATCCATCCCTGTTAAGTAACCAAAGCTTCTCTTCTCTAATTGCTCAGTAGTATTTCATTGCATACATGTCCTGAAATGTATTTATCCTTCTGCCGGTTGCTGGATATTTGGAGGCATTATAAACAGAACCACTATGAATATTCATGTACAAGTACTTCTGTCGGCATATGCTTTCTTCCCTCTTATGTAAATATCTGAGAGTGGAGTGGCCAGAACATATGGTTGGGGTACATTTAACTTTTCAAGGAGTTGTCAAACCGCTGTTCACAGTCGTTGCGCCGTTCCGCACCCACTCCAGCAGGATGTGAGTTTCAGTTGCTCCACATTTTTGCCAACATTTGGTTTGATCAGTCTTTTCATTGTAGCCATACTCTCTAGCACGAAGTGGTATTTCACTGTGGTATTTTAATTTTCTGCTGGAATATAGTTGGTCTACGATGTTATGTTAGTGTCCGGTGTACCGCAAAGTGAAGCAATGATACATATCTTTTCTTTTTCACGTGCTTTTCCCATTTAGGTTATTGCAGAGTGTTGAGTGGAGTTTGCTGTGCTATACAGTAGGTCCATGTTATTTAGTTTAAGTATATACCTGTGTGTATATGTGAATCTCAAACTCCTAATTTATTCCTCCCCTGCTTCCCCCTTTGGTTACCAAAAGTTAATATTCCATGTCTGTGAGTCTATTTCCGTTTTGTAAATAACCCATTTGTATCTTTTTTTTAAGATTCCACACGCAAGTGACGTCGCATCTGCCCCCTTCACCTAGCACGCTAGTCTCTAGGCCCATCCACGTTGCTGCAAACGGCATTATTTCACGCGTTTTAAAGGCTGAGTAGTAGTCCGTTGCTTAGGTACTACATCTTCCTTATCCAGCCACCTGTTGCTGGTTTAGGCTGCCCCCATGTCTCAGCTAGTGTAACTAGTGCTGCTATGAACACTGGGGTACGCGCAGCTTTTCAACTTATGGTTTTCTCCAGATATAAGCCCAGGAGTGGTGCTGGATCATAAGGAAGCTCTTTTGTTTTTTAAGGAAACTCCATAAGGTGGTTTTAATATGTAGTTCACTAATGATGGTGATGTTGAGCCTATTTCTCTCGTTTATTTTCCATCTATATGGAGAAGTGTATATTCAACCATTTTGTCCATTTAAAAAATTAGGTTGTGTTTTCTTACTATTATTTTAAACCTTTATTTATATACAGTCCAAATACAAGTCCTTTAGCAGATATATGCTTTGAAAGTATTTTCTCCTAGTCTGTCGCTCGTCCTTTCATTCTCTTAAGAACGTCTTTTGAAGGACAGTTTTCACTTCTGATGAAGCATAATTTATCAGTTTGTTCCTTCATGAATCATGCTGTTAGTATCATATTCAAGAAATCTTTGCCTAACTCAAAGTCACAAAAAACTCCTTCAATATTTTCCTTTAGAAGATTTATGATTTTAGATTTTTCATTTAGGCCTAAGACTCGTTTTGAGTTAACTTTTTGTATGGTGCAAGTTACAGATCAAAGTTCAATTTATGGGCTATGGGTATCCAGCACCGTTTGTTGAAAAGACCTCCATTTCCTTTTTTTCTGTACTTTTGTCAAAAATCAATTTTGCAGTCTAATTTTAAACTCGCTTTTCTGTTCCATTAACCTATCTGCCATTCATGTGGTCAATATCATACGACAGCTTTTTTTAAACATAGTCACAAAACATTTTTTCTTACGGTGAGGACTTTTAAGATCTCCTCTATTAGCAACTTTCCAATATGCAGTACAGTATTACTCATTATAGTCATCATGCTGTACATCATATCCTGATGACTTACTAATTTAATAACTGAAGATGTTACCTTTGACCCCCTTCACCCACTTTACCCACTCCTCCACCCTGCCTCTGGCACCACCAGTCTCTTCTCTACAACTATGAGCTTGGTTTTTATTGTTGGTTTAAATTCCACGTGTAAGTGAGACCATACAGTGTTTATACTGGGTTGGTCAAAAAGTTTGTTCAAGTTTATAGACAAACTCAAATGAACTTTGATTCACCCTGGTAGCTCAGACAGTTACAGAAACTGCCTGCAATGCAGAAGATCAGGGTTCAATCCCTGGGTCAGGAAGATCCCCTGGAGAAGGGCATGGCAACCTACTCCAGGATTCTTGCCTGGAGTATCCCACGGACAGAGGAGTCTGGTGGGCTTCAGTACGTGGGATCGCAAAGAGTCGGACATGACTGAGCAACTAACACGCCAATATTTCTCTGTCTGACTTAATTCACTTAAATTCCCTTAATTCACTAAATGCCCTCAAGGTCCACCCATGTTGTCGCAAAAGACAAAATTTCATTCTTTTTAGGGCTGAATGTTTCACTGTATATATATGCTGTATTTTTTCATCCACTCATCCAGCAATGGACACTTGGGTTGTTTACATGTCCTGGCCATTGTGAATAATGTTTCAGTGAACATGGGGTGATGTATGTATCATTTCAAATTAGTGTTTTGACATGATAGGTTTTTTAATAAGTTGAAATCAGAGAGAGATAGGCTTCTAACTTTACTTTTATTTTTATAATTATTTTGGCCATGTTGGTCCTATGCATTTTTAGAATCATCTTTTCCATTTCTACTTAAAAAAAAAAAAAAAAAGGTTGTTTGGGATTTTTATAGTGATTGCACTGACCCCATAGGTCAATTTGAGTCGATTTGGAATTTTAACAATAGGTGATTTTCTGATCCATGAACAAGAGACTTCTCCTACGAGGGCTCAAAGGGCATGTGTATTAGACTTGAAGATGTCCTATAGAACACTGATGCTTTCTTTCTTAAGCTTTTTTCTCTGCATATTTCATATTGGGTATGTTCTATTGCTACATCTGAAAATTCACTCTTCTTCTGCAATGTCTGATATGCTGTTAATTCCATCCAGTAGATTTTTCATCACAACATTGCTGTTTTCATCTCCAGATATTCAGTTCGCATCTGTTTTTATATTCCCCATGGCTCTACCTAACTTTTGAACATAGGGCACACCGTTATAATAACTGCCTTGATGTCCTTGCCTGTTAGTTCTAACACACTTCTGGGCTGGATTTGACTGACTGATTATTCTCCTCATTATGGGACTTAACGTTTCTGCTAATTTGCAGCCGGATCATCTTTGTTTGGATTCCAGACATGGTGAATTTTACCTTGTCGGGTGCCAGAAGCAAAAACATAAATATTCCTGAGCTGTGCGCTGAGCTGCAGTTAAATTGCTTGCAAACCGTTTGATCCTTTGGGTCTTGTCTCAGTGATTTGCTAGGTGAGATCACAGCAGTGTTTAATCTAGGGTGGTGGTGCTGAGTCGGAGAAAGCGAGGTGCCTGGACTGCAAAATCAAAGGAGGCGCCTGTCCTGAGTCATCCTAGAGCGAGCTTTCCTATCGCGTGCTGTAGTCTCACTTGCCTCACCCTGGTCCCAGCCCTGATAAGGGCTGATCATTTCCCACTGCTCAGACCAGATCTTTCCAAGCACTTTATCGAAATCCCCATGAATTATGGGGTTTCCCAGCCTGGCTGTTGGAAGAGGCAATATTCCCAATTAGTGCTGTGTGATTTGCTGTGGTTGTTCAGTAGCTAAGTTGTGTCCAACTCTTTGCAACCCCATGGACTGCAGCATGCCAGGCTTCCCTGTCCTTTATTATCTCCCAGAGTNAGAGGCAATATTCCCAATTAGTGCTGTGTGATTTGCTGTGGTTGTTCAGTAGCTAAGTTGTGTCCAACTCTTTGCAACCCCATGGACTGCAGCATGCCAGGCTTCCCTGTCCTTTATTATCTCCCAGAGTTTGCTACTATTACTGCTAGTCTGTACAAGCTGTTCTTTCCCTAGCCATGGGTGGTTTCCTTACAACAGTGTGCCAATGGGCACTCAGCAAATACTCAAGGGCACCCTCTGGAAATCGCAGGGGTTCCTTTTTTTTTTCTTTTATTGGCTGAGCCGGGTCTTTGTCGTGGTATGTGGGATCTTTATCCATGGCCTGCGAGCTCTCAGTTGCAGCATGCGGGATCTAGTTCTCTGACCAGGGATCAAACCTGCGCCCCTGCATTTGCAGCTCGGAGTCTCCCCTGGACCAGCAGGGAAATCCTTTGGTGGTGCTTTCTCCTCCCCGGTATTCTGCCCTGTGAGCTCCAGTTACCTTGGTGTCCCCTGGACCCGCCTCTTGAGATCCTCAACCCAGGGACTTTGGCCTCTCTGCCAGGGCTCCCCGACTGTACCACCGCCTACAAATTATCTCAAGGCAAGAAGCTGGGATAGGGCTTCCCTGGTGGTTCAGCAGTAAAGAATCTGCCTGCAATGCAGGAGACGCAGGTTCGATCCCTAGGTCGGGATGATCTCCTGAAGAAGGAAATGGCAACCCACTCCAGTATTCTTGCCTGAAGAATCCCATGGACAGAGGAGCTTGCGGCTGCACTCCACTCCTTGGGGTCACAAAGAGTCAGACACGACTGCATGACTAAACAACAACAAAGAAACTGGAACAGTGAAGGGACCGTCTCAGTTGCTTCCTGTCTCTCTGGCCTCTGTCTTGCTGTCGAAGGTCTTGAAAAGCATCATTTTATATGCTTGTCTAATTGTTGTTATTGTTGTTTCAGATGAAAGAGTGCGTTTGATCCCTGTTACTCCATCTCAGCTGGTGGTGGAAGTCTGTTTCTATATAAATTTTAGGACAAGTTTATCAATTTCTGTTAGAAAGCCTGCTAGGATATTGACTGTGATTATGTTGAATCTGTAGATCAATATGGGAGAAATGACATTTTAATGACATTGACTCTCCCTATTTATGAACAAGGCATAGCTCCCCATGTGTTTGCATCTTTTAAAATTGATGAACACACTGAATTTTTCATTTTGTTCAATTTATCCCCCAGAAATTAGTATCTTATGTTCTTTTAAATGGTATTAAGTTTAAATTTCATTTTTCAGTTGTTATTGCTGTCATTGAGAAATATATTTGATTTTGGTATACTCACCTTGTATCCTGAAGCTTTGCTAAATTAAATTATTACTCCTAAAAGGGTTTTCTTTTTTTTGGTAGTTTTTTTAAAGAGATTTTCATATACAGAACCGTTTTCTGAGAATAAAGACAGGTTACTTCTTTCTTTCTAATTTTTGTCTTTTAGTCTGTCTTTGCTCTATTGCAATTGCTACGACCTCTGGAACATGTGGATTAGAGGTATTAAGAATGAAAATCTTTGCCTTATTTTTCATCTTAAGGGAGACAGTTCAGGCTTTCACTATCAAGTGACAGGGGCTTTTAGGAGTACATTTCCCTTTCTGTGGAAGTTTTCTTATATTACTAGTTCAATAACAGTTTTCTCTAAATTTTTAAATCATAGATAAACATTGAACATTACAAATGTTTTTTACGCATCTATCAAGATGATCACACGCAAGGGACATGAATTTGAGCAAACTTCGGAAGACAGTGAAGGACAGAGGAACCTGGCGAGCCGCAGGGTATGAGGCCACAAAAGTCAGATACAACTTAGCTATTGAGCAGCAACGATAATATATATACTATCATTTTATATACTGTTGGTTTTTGATTTGCTAATATTTTGAAAAATTTTGCACCTAGTCCTGAGCAATATTGATTTGTATGGTTTCCCTTCTCTTATAATATCCTTTTCAGGGTTTGGTGTCTGTTTTACTTTAGTCCCCATAAAATGAGTTGGGAAATATTCATTCCTTTTTTCTGAAAAACTTTGCATACTGTTGGTATTATTTCTTCCGGAGACGTTGGATAGGAAAAAAATGAAGCCATCTGGCCTGAAGTTTTGTGGGCCTTTAATTATAAATTCAAGTTCCATAATAAATAAATATAGGAAATTTTAGATTTTCTGTTTCTTCTTATCTTAGCTTTAATAAGTTGAATTTTTCAAGGGAATTTTTCATTTCATATAAGTTGAATAAATTTGCATAAATTTGCTCATAATAGTCCCTTATTATCTTAGTAGTGTCTTTAAAATAGTGGTGGTCCCTCTTTCATCCTGATATTGATAATTTATTTTTTCTCTATTTAAAAAAATCAATCTGGCTAGATTTTTTATCATTTTTATTAATATTTTCAAAGAAATGACTTTTGGGTTTCTTCATTTTTTCCATTGCTTAGCCATATTCTGAGTAATCTGTTTTCATGCTGTCTTAACATAGAAGATAAGTCTGATTTCAAATTTTTATTCTTTCCTAATATAAATATTTTAACCTACAATGTTCCTCTAAAATTTTATTTGGTTGAATCCCACATATCTTTTAAAATATTAATTTTAAGAATAATTTTAGATTTACAAAAGTGTGGCAAAGATAGTACAAAGAGTTCCCATATACTCCATAGCCAGTTTCCCTTTGTTACTATCTCACAGGTATGATGTAAGTATACAGACACACGATGGATTTGTCTCAGCTAGTGAACCAATACTCATGGTTCATTGATCCCATCCAAAACACACATTTTGCCATCATGTCTCCTAAGTTTCCTCCAAACTGACCATTTTTCAGACTTTCTTTGTTTTTGACAGTCTTAACAGTTTTGAGGACTACTGATCAGGTATCTGGTAAATGTGTATACCCCCATGTATTTTTATATGTTGTATTTTCATCACATTTAAGAGTTTTTCTAGTTTCTCTATTTTTTCACCCATTGGCTATTTAGAAGTGTGTTGCTTCATATCTCCAAATTCGAGGATCTCTAGTTATCTTTTTGGTATTGATTTCTACTTTAATTCCATTGTGGTGGGGGAACTTATCTTCACTAATTCTTTTGAAATGCTATACCGAAATTTGCTTTCTGACATAACATATATTCTGTCATGACATTTCATGGGCAATAGGAAAGAATATGTATTCTGCACTTGTTGGCTGTCAGTTCAGTTCAGTCTCTCAGTCGTGTCCGACTCTTTGCAACCCCGTGAATCACAGCACGCCAGGCCTCCCTGTCCATCACCATCTCCCAGAGTTCACTCAGACTCACGTCCATCAAGTCAGTGATGCCATCCAGCCATCTCATCCTCGGTCGTCCCCTTCTCCTCCTGCCCCCAATCCCTCCCAGCATCAAAGTCTTTTCCAATGAGTCAACTCTTCGCATGAGGTGGCCAAAGTACTGGAGTTTCAGCTGTAGCATCATTCCTTCCAAAGTAATCCCAGGGCTGATCTCCTTCAGAATGGACTGGTTGGATCTCCTTGCAGTCCAAGGGACTCTCAAGAGTCTTCTCCAACACCACAGTTCAAAAGCATCAATTCTTCGGCTGTCAATTACATCAATATGTACTATTAAATCAAGTGTTATTCAAACATCCTACAGTTACAGATTTTTTTGTCTACTTGTTTTATAAATTAATGAAAGAGGAACATTAGAGTCTGCAGCTATAATTTTGGACATGTTATCCTTCCCTTTATTTTGTCAATTTTTGATTTGTATATTTTGAAGCTCTGTTTTAAGGTACAAATGCATTTAGAATTAGTATCCTTAATATATTGATACTCCTAGTATGAAATGTCCCTCTTTAACTCCAATAGAACCCATTTACAGCTAATGTAGCTATGGGTATGGTCAGGTTGAAATAAATCATCTATTTGTTTTCTATTTGCCCTTCCTATCTTTTTTCTTTGATCTTCCTTTCCTGCCTTAAGCAAATATACTTAACAATCCTTCATATCTCCTATTTTGGATATTTAGGCATATCTCTTTGGATTATTGTTTTCATGGTCACTATAACGATCACAACATGTAATCATGGTTGCCATTTCTTTCTCCAGGGAATCTTCCTGATCGAGGGATCGAACTCAGGTCTCCTGCATTGCAGGCAGATGCTTTACTGTCTGAGCCACCAGGGAAGCTCATATAAGAATCTTACCACAGTATATTTTTAAGCCTCCAGTTTTTGGGCAGTTGTCATTCTGCATGTAAGAAGCTCCACATTACATTGCTGCATGGCTATAACAGCAATCACATGTTTTAAAGAGATTAAGAAAAGCAGTTTATTTACTATATTTACCGTTTTCATTAATCTTCATGTTCTGTCCTACAGGCTATCTAGGCTATCTAGTATTTTAGCCTTTCATTCTAAAGAATTTAATTAAGCATTTCCTTTTCTTTCTTTTCTTTATAATTTATATCAGCAGTTTTTTATACTTTTTTCATTTTTAAAAGTTTCATTAAAATATAACTGATATACAATAAACTTCACATATTAATTATATAATTTGATAAGTCTGAATATATGCATATACCTATGAAACGATCACCACAATCAAGGTAACAGATCCATCACCTCCAAAAGTCTCCCTGTGCCCCTTTGTACGTGTGTGAGTATGTGTGTTTGTGGTTAAGAACTCTTAATCTGAGATTTACTCTCTTAACAAATTTCAAGTGTAGTAAATTATCGTCGACTATAGGCATTATTCTGTGGGGCTTTCAGGTGGCTCAGCGGTAAAGAATTCACTCTCAGTGCAGGAGACACAGGAGACGCAGGTTCAATCCACAGGTCAGGAAGATGCCCTGGAAGAGGGCATGGCAACCCACTCCAGTATTCCTTTTTTCCCCTCAATTAGTTTATTTTAATTGGAGGATAATTACTTTACAATATTTACACTATTACGATATTTACAATATTATGTGATGGTTTTTGCCATACACTGACATGAACTGGCCACAGGCCAGGAAAATCCCAGAGACAGAGGAGGCTGGTGGGCTGGAGCTCACGGGGTCTCGAAGAGTCGGACACAACTGAAGCAGCTGAGCACACACATACACAGGTGGTGACTGTGCAGCGGATCTCCTGAACTAATTCACTCACATAACCGCAACTTTACACCAGTTAAGCAGCAATCCCCCTTCCCCCTCAACCTCCAAGCCTGAATTATGAACACAGCAAAAGTGACTCATCATGTGCAAAGGGACTCCCATGAGACTATAAATAGATTTCTCAGAAGAAACCTTGAAGGCTAGATATGATATAGTCTCATGTGAAAGAAAAGACTGCCAACCAAGAATACTGTATTTGGCAAAACCATCCTTTGGAAATGAAGGAAACATTTGAGCAAGCTCCAGGAGTTGGTGATGGACAGGGAAGCCTGGTGTGCTGCAGTCTATGGGGTCGCAAANAGGCTAGATATGATATAGTCTCATGTGAAAGAAAAGACTGCCAACCAAGAATACTGTATTTGGCAAAACCATCCTTTGGAAATGAAGGAAACATTTGAGCAAGCTCCAGGAGTTGGTGATGGACAGGGAAGCCTGGTGTGCTGCAGTCTATGGGGTCGCAAAGAGTCGGACACGACTTGAGTGACTGAACCGAACTGAACTGAGGCAAAGAAAAGCTGAGGGAGTTCATTTCCTAGACCTGCCTTACAAGAAAAGCCAAAAGGAATTCAGCTGAAATGAAAGGGCACTAACAGTTACACGAAAATACATGAAAGTATAAAACTCAACTGGAAGGCAAGCATGCTTGAAATAAATGAAAAGTAGGAAGTTTTAGCAAAGAAGCAGAAGATGCAAACACAGTCCGAACGAAAATTCTAGAAAAATACAATCAGTGGGTGTGCTCAATAGCAGAATGGGGAGAACAGAGAAAAGAATCACTGAACTTGAAAATACAGCAATAGAGAAAAACAGACTTTAGAGATGAAGATAGCTTTAGAGACATGAGTGACTGTAATGCAAACACAGTCCGAACGAAAATTCTAGAAAAATACAATCAGTGGGTGTGCTCAATAGCAGAATGGGGAGAACAGAGAAAAGAATCACTGAACTTGAAAATACAGCAATAGAGAAAAACAGACTTTAGAGATGAAGATAGCTTTAGAGACATGAGTGACTGTAACAAGAGATGTAACATTTGTGGCACTGGAGTCCCAGAGGAGAAAGAAAATAGAGTGAGACTGAAAAAAAAGTATTTTAATGAAACAATGGCTGAAAATTCTCAAATTTGGCAAAATACCCAATAAACCAAAACATTTAAGAAGCTAAGTGAACCCCAAAGAGATATAAACCCAAATTAATCCATGCCAAGACATCATAGTCAAACTCCTGAACACTAAAGACACATATGTAGAGATAGACAGATAGATAGGAAGCAGTGAGAGAGAAATACCATTTTATCTACAGGAGGTAAAACAATTACAATGCCAGTGATTTTCTCATTAGAAATGATGGAGACCAGGAGGAAGTGGCAGAACTTTTTTTCAAGGATTGAGGAAAAAGATTTATCAATGCAAAATTCTATAGAAAGAAAATATCCTTCAGAAATTAAGAGAAAATCTTAGTATTCTAAAATTGAAAAAAAAAAAAAAAAACTAAGAGAATTTGTCACCAATTGACATACTCCAAAGAATGGGCAAATAATTTTCTAAACATAGACAAAATAATTAAAATAAAAGAATCTTGGAATATCAGTAAGAAAGGAAAAGCAACAACAAGATAAATACGTAAATATAATAGACTTCTTGAGTTTCTAAATTAAGCTCAACTGTTGAAGCAAAAATTAAACATCATTTGATGCAGTTTTCAATTAATGTAGAAGAAATATTTAGAACAATTACATAAATAAAGAAGAATAAAGCTATGTAGAAGGAAAGAATTTTTCTAAACTTCACATGAAATAGTAAAATGACATTGGTAACCTAGATCAATCACTAAGAAAAACTATACAAAGATACTATCAAAAACACTGTAAATTTTAAAATGTGTCATATATTTAAGAATAACACTACAAGTGAGAGCTGAGGAAACAGAGCAAGATTGTGGTGCTGGTGATTAATCACTCAGTCATGTCTGACTCTTTGGACTGAAGCCCGCCAGGCTCCTCCGTCCATGGGGATTCTCCAGGCAAGAATACTGGAGTGGGTTGCCATGCCCTCCTCCAGGGGATCTTCCCAACCCAGGAAATGAACCCAGGTCTCCCGCATTGCAGGCAGATTCTTTACCAGCTGAGCTTCCAAGGAAGCCCAGGTTTGTGGTAAGATTGCTATATTTTCTCAGAATTAAGTTGTTATTAATCTGAAGTGCATTTTGACAGATTAATGATACATTATAATCCACAGAATGACTAAGAAAAATATAGCAAAAAAAAAATCAGAGGAATAAAAATTGTACCTTGAAAACTGCTTTAAATCAATAACCTCAGATATGCAGATAACACCACCCTTATGGCAGAGAGTGAAGAGGAGCTAAAAAGCCTCTTGATGAAAGTGAAGGAGGAGAGTGAAAAAGTTGGCTTAAAGCTCAACATTCAGAAAACGAAGATCATGGCATCCCGTCCCATCACTTCATGGGAAATAGATGGGGAAACAGTGGAAACAGTGTCAGACTTTATTTTTTGGGGCTCCAAAATCACTGCAGATGGTGACTGCAGCCATGAAATTAAAAGACGCTTACTCCTTGGAAGAAAAGTTATGACCAACCTGGATAGTATATTCAAAAGCAGAGACATTACTTTGCCAACTAAGGTC
>SJYX01014000.1:0-21403 GCA_006410675.1 Oreotragus oreotragus | reverse complement strand
TTTAATAAGTAGATCTGAATTTTGACTTGCAGAAGTGGAGAGCAAGGGTACAGACAGATGCAACTAAAGTCTCCAACAATGTTAGTAGCCAGAACAATTACTTAGGTTAATGAGGTATCCAAGCTCATGGTGTCTGATGTGGGGCATTTGACACACATCAATTTAATTCCTAGATTCATCAAGTTTTAGTGGGAGATTAAACTATAGGTAAAGTAGGAGTAAATGCTTGTAGACCCTAAAATCTCACAATATTAATAACAGATATCAAGTCCTCAAATCCACAAACAGCTCTCTCACTTCACTTATATTTTATCATAAATATACAAGCCTCAAAACAAATCCAACTGATATATATATTTTAAAATAAGTGACCATGTTATTTCCACTCTTAATCATATATACTCATATATCTGTGTCTACTAAGAGAAGTATACAGCCCCATTTACTCATGTCCAAATGGTTGTTTTTGTTCAGTTGCTAATGGTGATGACTCCAAAATATGACTATATATTTCATCATTTTATAAATAAACATTTTTTCATTTTAGAATGGTTTTGGATTTACAGAAAATGTGTACAGACTGAGAGAGTTCCAGTTTATCCCATGACCAGCTTGTTCTATCGCTAAGTTCCACCCATATTTAAGAGATGAAGAGTTAAGTTTCACTTCCTTGAGGGACGGGTTTTCTTAGATAATTCATTTGGAATTTGTCTGTGCCTGGCATTGTCACTTCTTCCACTTAATTATTCAATCACTTATTCATATCAATAGAAACTCATGAATATTTATTTTCCACTTCAGGTTATAATCTAAAGTATGTGTGCGTGGTGTGTGTGTGTGTGTGTGTGTGTTATTTGCTCAGTCATGTCCGACTCTTTGTGACCCCATGGACTGTAACCTACCAGGCTCCTATACCCATGGGATTCTCCAATCAATAATATTGGAGTGGGCTGCCATTTCCTTTTCCAGGGGATCTTCCCAACCCAGGGATTGAACCCAGATCCCTGCATTGCAGGAAGATTCTTTGCCCTCTGAGCCACCAGGAAAGCCCATTCCAAAAGTATGTTTGCAGCTTTAGTATTATGTTAAGTATTTTGGAAGCTTCTTCAAGTCAGTCCTTTTAACATATCATTGTCATTTTGTTTTTTGAGCATTTCCTCATTCGCATCTTAAATACTCAGTGATGCTTAATAGGTAGGGAGAAAATAAACTAACCAAACAAGTCTTGACATTAGAAAGGTTTAATTAAGCAGAAGCTCAAATTCCCTAAATATTACAATTAACTTAAATTTATGCTGCATTTCTGTTTGTGTGTAGTATGTGCAGTTCTTAATATTGAATGTACAGAAGCCAGTTGTACCAAGATATATTTTAATCTGTCTTTTGACATTTACATTATGTCAGAAGCAATTTAGATTTTATTTACACTGAAAATGAATTTTAATTGATTTTTATATATATCTTTATATTTATGATATTTACTAGGTATTTTCAATTCTTATTAACTATGGATTATTTTTTAAATTATTGGTATGATAGTAAAATATGTAAAATATTTAAATAAGAGTATTTTTCAGATAAAGATTTTTGTTTTCAAGATACAGTTTAATACACTAACATTCCTGGAGCTACATCTCTTATACTAAATATTAATATATTTTTAAATGATTGTTACTTTGTTAAAAAATGGTCAGTTTGTACAGGTTAAGCTGATTTCCCATGAATATTATGCTCACAATCTACCCTACTCTGAAAGGAAACCACCATTACCAGTTTACTCTCTTCTGTCTCAATTACTAAATATAATTACAAACTTACATAGGAATCTAAGGAAAAACATAATATTTTTTCTATTTTTATTTCTTTGTGACTCATTATTCCCACCTGTGAAATGGCTCAAACAATATTTTTGCTTCACAATATTTTGGGAAGATCACTCTGTTAATGACTCATTCTTAGGTCAGTGTCTGGCACACAGAAGCATACAGACATTTTTGAAATATAGTAAGGGTATTTTTATAAATATGCATAAATATCTTCTAATATTTTTAACCACTGCATTGGATTACATAGAAAATGTCTGTATCAACTCTTTGTGACACCATTGACTGTAGGCTCCTCTATGTCCATGGAATTCCCCAGGGAAGACTACTGTAGTGAGTCACCATTCCCTTTTCAAGGGCATCTTTCCAACCCAGGGATTGAACCCAGGTGTCCCCCACTGCAGGCATATTCTTTACAATCTGAGCCACCGAGAAGCCCAACATATGGATGAATGTCTGCATCTGTTAAAATTTTAGTTTTTACTATTTCAAATCTCCCTGTCATCATCATTCTTGTGAAAGTTGCTTTGAACATACATTGAAGTGTAGTAGTATTGCAAGTATGTGGTATTTTAATAGGTATTGTTAAATAGCCATCCAATCTGCTTTCAACTATTTACATTCCAACATCTATATCAAATGCCATTTAGATCAATTCAAACTTTCAATTTTTTGTCATGCTGATTTCAAAATAAGGGCATGTCTTAATTTTAGTCATAATTCCCTTAATTAAAGAGCCTCTTGATAAAGGTAAAGACGAGAATGAAAAAGCTGGCTTAAAACTGAACATTCAGAAAAGAAAGATCATGGCATCTGGTTCTATCACTTCATGGCAAATAGAAGGTGAAACAATGGAAACAGTGACAGACTTTATTCTCTTGGGCTGCAAAATCACTGTGGATGATGACTGCAGCCATGAAATTAAAAGACACTAGTTCCTTGGAAGAAAAACAATTACAAACCTAGACAGTGTATTAGAAAACAAGGAAATTACTTTGCCTGCAAAGATCTGTATTGTCAAAGCTATGACTTTTCCGGTAGTCATGTACAGATGTGAGAGCTAGACAATTAAAAAGGCGGAGTGCTGAAGAATTGGTGCCTTTAAACAGTGATGTTTTGAGAAGACTAGCCTGAATATTCATTGGAAAGACGGATACTGAAGCTTCAGTACTTTGACCACCTGATGCAAAGAACCAACTCACTGAAAAAAAACACCCATACTAGTTGAAGGCAGGAAAATGAGGCGACAGAGGATGAAATGATTGGAAGGCATCACCGACGTAATGGACATGAGTTTGAGCAAGCTCCCGTAGATGGTGAAGGACAGGGAAGCCTGCTGTGCTGCAGTCCATGGGATCGCAAAGAGTTTCTATCACTAGAGACTAAAATATCTTATTTAGTAAACTGTCAGTTCTTATTCCTTCATGGCAAATAGATGGGAAAACAATGGGAAACAGTGAAAGACTTTACTGTCTTGGTCTCCAAAATCACTGTGGATGGTGAATGCAGCCATGAAATTAAAAGACGCTTGCTCCTTGGAAGAAAAGCTATGACCAACCTAGACAGCATATTAAAAAGCAGACATTACTTTGCCAACCAAAAACCAAAGCTATGGTTTTTCCAGTAGTCATGTATGGATGTGAGAAGGAGTCCATAAAGAAGGCTGAGAGCTGAAGAATTCATGCTTTCAAACTGTGGTATTGGAGAAGACTCTTGAGAGTCCCTTGGACTGCAAGGAGATTAAACAAGTCAATCCTAAAAGAGATCAACCCTGAATATTCATTGGAAGGACAGTTGCTGAAGCTGAAGCTCCAATACTTTGGCCACCTGATATGCAGAGGCGAGTCACTGGGAAAGACCCTGATGCTGAGAAAGACCCAGATGCTGGGAAAGATTGAAGGCAGGAGGAGAGGGGACAATAGAGGATGAGATGGCATGACCAACTCAATGGACATGAGTTTGAGCAAGCTCCAGGAGATGGTGAAGGACAGGTAAGCCTGGAGTGCCGTAGTCTATGGGGTCGCAAAGAGTCAGACACAACTGAGTAACTGAACAACAGCAATTCTTTACTTCATTTTCTATTCAAATATTTGTCTTTTCTTTCTGATTTGTTATAAATATTTAAAATACTTCCTATAAATCTTAAAAAAATTTTTTAATGATATTTCTTCTGGGTTCAGAAGTTCAAAATTCATCAATATATCTTTTGCTTTTGTTTTGCATTTCATATTGTGTCTAAGATGACATTTGCTATTGTCATAGCTATAGCTATAATTTGCTATTTTAAACTGATTTTCCAACTCTTTTTCTAATAAAATATTTTGTCTATCTTTCTTAAATTCATCAGAAATTTATTTTGGTGACACTTTTATCAGTTCAGTTCAGTCGATTAGTCGTGTCCGAATCTTTGCGACCCCATGAATCGCAGCACGCCAGGCCTCCCTGTTCATCACCATCTCTCGGAGTTCACTCAGACTCACGTCCATCAAGTCCGTGATGCCATCCAGCCATCTCATCCTTGGTTGTCACCTTTCTTTATTATTCTCCTCAGTTCAGTTCAGTTCAGTCGCTCAGTCATGTCCGACTCTTTGCAACGCCATGAATCACAGCACGCCAGGCCTCCCTGTTCATCACCATATCTCGGAGTTCACTCAGACTCACGTCCATCAAGTCCGTGATGCCATCCAGCCATCTCATCCTTGGTTGTCACCTTCTCCTCCTGCCTCTAATCCCTCCCAGCATCAGAGTCTTTTCCAATGGGTCAACTCTTCGCACGAGGTGGCCAAAGTACTGGATTTTCAGCTTTAGCATCATTCCTTCCAAAGAAATCCCACGGCTGATCTCCTTCAGAATGGATTAGTTGGATCTCCTTGCAGTCCAAGGGACTCTCAAGACTTTTCTCCAACACCAGAGTTCAAAGGCATAAATTCTTCAGTGCTCAGCCTTCTTCACAGTCCAACTCTCACATCCATACATGACCACAGGAAAAGCCTTAGCCTTGACTAGACGGACCTTAGTTGGCAAAGTAATGTCTCTGCTTTTGAATATACTATCTAAGTTGGTCATAACTTTTCTTCCAAGGAGTAAGTGTCTTTTAATTTCATGGCTGCAGTCGCCATCTGCAGTGATTTTGGAGCCCCCCAAAATAAGTCTGATACTGTTTCCACTGCTTCCCCATCTATTTCCCATGAAGAGATGGGACCGGATGCCATGATCTTTGTTTTCTGAATGTTGGGCTTTAAGCCAACTTTTTCACTCTCCTCTTTCACTTTCATCAAGAGGCTTTTTAGCTCCTCCTCACTTTCTGCCATAAGGGTGGTGTCATCAGCATATCTGAGGTTATTGATATTTCTCCCGGCAATCTTGATTCCAGCTTGTGTTTCTTCCAGTCCAGCATTTCTCATGATGTACTCTGCATATAAGTTAAATAAGCAGGGAGACAATATACAGCCTTGATGTACTCCTTTTCCTATTTGGAACCAGTCTGTTGTTCCATGTCCAGTTCTAACTGTTGCTTCCTGACCTGCATACAGATTTCTCAAGAGGCAGGTTAGGTGGTCTGGTATTCCCATCTCTTTAAGAATTCTCCACAGTTTATTGTGATCCACACAGTCAAAGGCTTTGGCATAGTCAATAAAGCAGAAATAGACGTTTTTCTGGAGCTCTTTTGCTTTTTCCATGATCCAGCGGATGTTGGCAATTTGATCTCTGGTTCCTCTGCCTGTTCTAACACCAGCTTCAACATCAGGGAGTTCACGGTTCACATATTGCTTCCTTATGTGTCAGAGAAGACGAACCTTCATCAGAGGGTGAGTTGGTCCATGCTGACCCTGCATCCCCAGCTCTGGGGTAGAGGGTGCTGCCTGAGCAAGGCCTGCCAGCACTGGGTTAGCCCCTCCTTCCAGCCCACGCCATCCTTATAACAGGGTATGGAGTCCCCAACAGTATGTTACCTGCGAGGTCTCAATCCTGAGGTGAGACCATGTGTACCTGGTTCACTAATCATATCCCTGTGTCATCCTGTGGGAGGAATGACTGGACTCCAGGAAGCACGTCCTATGTTCTAGGTATTTGTCTGGTGGTTTCTGGTGATGCTGCAGAGTCCATACCTGGGTAAGGAGTGATGACTCTGGGACCCAGGGGGAGTACAGCATCGACTCTAGTGACTGAGCAGGTCCTGTTCCTACTCCAATCCCTGAGTTTATATTCTGGTTTTGATATTTATAATCAGTTATCATCACTACTCTTTTAAGCATCCAGAGGAGATGGGGTTCATGTACAGATGGAGGCTTGGAAGTCAGAGGAACCTAGGGCAAATTAGTGACAGTTGCAAAATAACGGGTTAATATTAGCATATTTAGAGGGAGAAAAGCATATGTTCAATTGGCTTTTCTCCCTTTTCATTTACCTGAGTCTCAAGGAAAGAGAAGCTATGTCTGCTGACCAGGATGACGTGTTCTTCTGGAACCTAGGGCAAATTAGTGACAGTTGCAAAATAATGGGTTAATATTAGCATATTTAGAGGGAGAAAAGCATATGTTCAATTGACTTTTCTCCCTTTTCATTTACCTGAGTCTCAAGGAAAGAGAAGCTATGTCTGCTGACCAGGATGACGTGTTCTTCCGGTGGGGATGTGACAGGCCTTAGACTGGTCCACAGCTGCCCTCAGGTGTGGGAGGGGGAGGGTGTGAAGCCGTCTCTGAGTTCCGGTGGGGACTCTGGGGCGTGTGTGTCACAGGTGGGTCCTTTCCACATTTGTGCTGAAATGATGAGAGTCGGGGGGGGGGTGGGGGCTCAGGGTGGGTTAGTGTGGACCACAGAGGTGCATCATGGGAATCTTGAGCCTGAGGGATTATGAGGAGTGAGGGCAGTATGTTAGTGACCTTGAATTTCAATGGGGGAGCTCTGTCTTGCATCACTTATGGCCCTACTCAGTCTCTACTCATCCCTGGGCTACTTTCTGGAGAGCATCTGGGAGCCTCTCTGATCAGCGGAAAGAGAACAAGGCAGCAGTGGCCACACTGGACATCAGCCCCTTCTGCTTGGCTCTGTGCCCTCAGTCCACCTGGAAATCCATTCGTGCTGCCACCTGTCCTCTTAGACTCAGAGTGAATGAAGCCTCTTCTGTTTTCTGCTTCACTCGCCTCTTCTTTGCCCCTTGCCTGCAGCCACTGTGCAGCAGAATACTTTCTATTTATCCTTCTGTTTGGGGGCAGTTGCTTTAAATTATATTTTACATCTTCTTTAGTTATGGCTTATAATACAAGGGTGTTCTGAATCCTATATAACCAAACTCTAAATATGCAAAGAGGGACAATGTGAAGTTTAGAAAACCCAAATCTTTCTAAGTTATATATTTTCTTCTTGTAGGTCTCCATATCCTATCTTGGCAGGCTAGAGTTGAATAATAACTCCTACTTTCTCTTTGTTTCCTGTAACAGCAATCTCTTTCTCTCTTCAAGCATCATTTGTTGACTAGCTGAGAGAGATATTTCACATAAAATTAATGCAATAAAGGGAAAGGGACTTAGCATGTCTGCAAATCCATTATAGGGCTTCCCAGGTGGCTGAGCAATAAAGAACCTGCCTGCCATTGCAGGAGATGCAGGAGACGTGGGTTCGATGCCTGTGTCGAGAAGATCCCCTCAAGAAGGAAATGGCAACCCACTCCAGTATTCTTGCCTAGGAAATCCTGTGGACAGAGAAACCTGGCAGGTTACAGTCCCGGGGTCACAAAAAGTAGGACACAACTGAGCACCCAGGCACCTTCTCCGGGACCCAGTCTCCAGATTATTCTGAGAGGAGACCTGCAATCTCATCCACTCAGCTTAATGGCTCCCTCCCCACCCTCTCCATAGTCCCCTGTGAATTCCTGAAATCCTTGTCCTCGTTTTCTGCTGGCCCGAGAAATGTTCTTGTATTTGAAGCCTTCTTGCAGTACTCTTCTTGATGCTGAGCTCCGTGCTGGGGAAGAGCAATGCTGGATATCACTGAAGTTATTCTCTGTGGTCCAGTGAATTCCACAACCTGACCCTGCAAGATCTTACAGCCTTGGGGATTGGCCAAGGTAATCAGAGGAAAGAATGGTACTCATAGTTTCTGATGCGACTTTTCTACTCCAGCCCTGGTCAGGGGGCCTGGCTCCCAGGACCTCGGAAGCAGGAGGTCAAAGGACCATGTTGCTCATATAAGGAGATGTGGAAGATTCAGAAGCTCATTGGTGTTTGAGCTTCAGAAAGGGGCAGATGCAGCTTCCGATAGTGCCTGAAATGGTGAGAGGTGTCGCTATTGGCTTTCAGGAGGGAGGGTGTAAGGGGTGGTCTATATAGGCCCCAGTCGGCACCCTGATGCCTCCTCACAGGCTGATCCTGCAGCTGGGACTGTGACCTTGAGGACGTGGGGTCAGGATGGCTCTGGGCAAACACTTCTCCCTGCAGGGACTTTGTGTCCTCCTCCTCAGCACCATGGTGGGTGGTCAAGGTAAGAGCTGGCCCTCTGTCCTGGGTCCACGGCAGGGGAGTGGATCCCTTGGTGAAAGGAAAGGTGTCTGGAGTTCTGGAGCTGAGCCTCAGTGTTTTTGACCAAAAAGGAGCCACACTGACTGTGAATATTTGTCCCTCTCCTGTGTGGGCTACACTGGTTGTAGCGGCAGATTTTACAGAGCGGTGAGGTTTTGTCTGGACCGAGCTGGGTCAGCCTGAGTCCCCTCTGCTGTCTCCCTTGTTCTCAGAGAGTTTCTAGGAGTCCCAGTGGCTCCCAGTGTGTGTGGAAGGTCCAGCGACTGAGCTCAGCTGGGACTCTGGGCTGTTCCCACACAGTCCACATGCCTGGTGTGTGAGCACTGCCCCTGGGTCCCCGTGTTTCCTGTGTCTGTGCTCCTGTAGGCTCTGTTCTTGTGTGTGTGTGTGTAGGGGGGTGGGTGTGTCTGTGTGTGAGGAGTTTGTGTTTGTGTGCAAGGATATGTGTGTTTGCAGGGGTGTGTGAGGAGTGTGTGTGTGTGTGTGTGTGAGAGGGTCTGTGTGTATTTGTGAGGGTGTGTGTGTGGAATGGGTGAGGAGTTTGTTTGTGTGCAAGGGTATGTGTGTTTGCAGGGGTGTGTGAGGAGTGTGTGAGTGGGTATGTGTGTGTATGTGGAGTGTATAAGGACCTTTTGTGTGTCTGTGTATGAGGATGTGTGTGGAGTTAGTGTGAGGAATGTGTGAGAGTGAGTGTGTGAGGGTGAGGAGTGTGTGTGTGTGTGAGAGAGGGTGAGTGAGGAGTGTGTTTGGGTGTGAGGAGTGTGTGAGGTTGTGTGTGGAGTGTGTGTGTGATTGTGAGGCATGTGTGAGGAGTCTGTGTGTATGTGAGGGTGTGTTGTGTGGAGTGTGTGTGAGAGGAGTGAGGAGTTTGTGTGTGTGTGTGTGTGTGGAGTGGGAGTGTATGAGGAGTTTGTGTGTATGTGCGTGTGAGTGTGTGTGAGGAGTGTGTGGCGCCTGTCTGTGTGAGAGGAACAGGGCTGCTGGGCAGGGACTGAGTCCGCTGGTCTGTGAAGCACACAGGGTCCCCCAGGGCTGGGTGTCATGGCCGCTGCACGTAACCAGATCAGAGATAAGGGCGCACCTGCCTGCCTCTCTCTGGGTCCTCTCCCCCATCCCCCAGGCTCCCCTCTGCATGTTGCTGTGTCTGCCCAGCACTGGGCTCTGTGAGAGGCTCTGCCTGCTTATCTCACCTGTCCCCACCAGGTGTCCATTACGGAGCAGAAGCCCACAGCCAGGAGAGGGGACCTCTTGTCCGTAGAGATCAGTTGTGCAGCCCCAGGTGTCTAAGTTCCCTCGTCTCTGCCCCGGTCCCTGTGACATCTCCTGATGTGCTGGGGGCCTGGGATGGTCCTTTCCCCTCCCAGGATCTGCTGTGACTCTATAGGGCACATTTTCTCTCTCTGTGCCCTCTCCTGTCCCTCCCTGGAGCTGGTTTCCCCTGAGTGAGAGGACAGCAGGCGTCAGGGCTGGGGCTGCAGAGAATCTGGGTCAAGTCTGGTGGAGGCGGCCCTCTCAGATGTGGGTGCTGGTCTGGCTGAGACTCACTGCAGCCCCATCTCATCTCAGAGCTCACTGTCATCCCCTAGACCTCAGCCTCCAGTCCACAGCTCTCCTTGGGAAGTCCCTTCCCTCCTCATCTCTGCTCCTTGAGTGCTGAGCAGATGCTGGTGAAGCGTCTTCTCCTGAGGGCTCTGGAGGTCAGAGGTGGGTTTTAGTCTCACAAGGGGGAGATGATGGATGTTTTAATGCATGGCCCCTTCCTGTTACAAGGAAAATTGTAGGAAATATCATCAGCTGTTTTTTAAGAAGGAAGAATATTTCACCAAAGCAAGCATCATTTTCATTTTCTTTGAAACAGCACTATTCAAGGTTATCCTATAACATTTTATTCTTCTACTTCATGCTACAGTAGACTTGCTCCTTGTAAAATAACAGGCTTGGCTTTTCTGAGCACCTGATGATTTCTCACACGTTACAGGAATCTCCACCTTGAAATTCATGATGGGCATTGGCATAAAACTATCTCTCAAATGCAGTTGATACCATTAGACAAAAATGTAGATCCTCAGGATTAGATAATTTGGCATATGTTGTTTTTTATCCTGTTTTTACAATCTAGAATATATTTTGGACATTTTTCTATATCATTATTCTTTTACACACTAAAGCATTCTATTGTAAAATTTAAAAATACAGGCTATCACAGGGATAGTACTGAATTTTTTAACTGCCTCCAGTTATTTCACTATATACAGAAATGCAATATGCTCAGCTGACTGTCTGTATTGAGCATTTAGTTGTTTTCAACAATTTTTTGCTATTATGAAAAATGTTACTCTGAACTTCCCTGTGTTTAAATGTAGGACCATCCATGATTGCTTCTCTTAATCATATTCTATTCTAAAGGTGAGGTTTCCGGCAATTCCCTGGTGGTCCAGTAACTAAGACTGCACGCTCCCAGTGCAGGATCCCAGATTCGATCCCTGGTCACGGAACTAGATTCCACGTGTGGCAACCGAGAGTTTGCATGCTGCAGCGAAAGGTCCTGCATATGGCAACTAAGACCTGGGCAGTCAAATAAATAGACAAATAAACAAATATTTAAATGTTGAAAAAAAAAAGTGGAGTAGCTGCTTTATAGGCTGAGTACCTCTAAGGCTTTAAGACTTTGTACCTATATCTTTAAAGTTTTTGGTACATAGAGATTAATGCTTGCCAGAAATAGCTGCATTGAACTTTAGTTCTGCAAATGGTGAATGAGAATGTTAGTTTCCACATAGCTTCACCAACTTTGTCTTCTTATGAGATTCTAAAATCTTAGCCAGTTCGGTAGGCAAATACTGGCATATATTAGCTAATTTAATCCTTCGTTTGTGAATGACTTTGCTCATTACATTTGTCCTTTTTACCTTGTGACGGCTATGATTTTTGTCATGATTTGTATTCAAGCTCCTTATACTACTACTATCATGTACTGCAACAACCTACAGTGCATTTACTTATATGAACTCATTTGAGCACACAACAGTCCAACAAGGCAGAATATATTTTTTATCCACCAAACAGATCACTGAGGCAAAGCAAAGTCACTTGCCCAAGATGAGTCAGTTGTAAGAAATAGAGGTAAGACTTGAAACCAAGCAGTTTGGGTGTAAGTCCCTGTCCTATTGAATTACATTATTTATAGACTGAATACGCTTCCTTCAGTTTATTGTTTGATTGTTTTGGCTGTACCAAACCAGACCAGGAATCAAGCCTGTGGTACCTCAATTGGAAGTGCAGAGTCCTAATTGTTAGACCACCAGGGAAGTCCCTCATGGAAGTTTCTAATAATATTAATTGCCTGTTAAAATTTCCTGTTTTTGTTTCCACTTTCAGAGCCTTGTCAAGCATGTTCTTCCCCACTTCAAATTTAAATAATTTTTATCTGTAATAATTTTATGAATATATTTACATGTGTAAATACTAAATAATTGTGTAAGTTATTTGATACATGATATGACATTCTACCTAATTTTATTTTTTCCAATGTCATTCCTGAATTATTTCTTTTTCTTTTCTTACTGATTTGAATGCTATAAATGTGCTAAATTATATCATTTCCATACCTTCTTTTCAGAATTTATTTAGACTTTCATTTCACAAATGTTTATTAACTTAAAGATGGGTTTGTGGGGCATTCAATCCATACCCTTTGCAACTCACCAGATGCTGAGGCCCTGATGATGGTGAATAAAGCTCCCTGGCCCATATTAACTGATAGTCTAGTGAAGCTGGACACTAAAACTAGAAATTATAATAAACTCTGATAAATGCCATCAGTGGGGACACCAGCAGGGATTTTTTTTTTTCCAATGAGTTAGCTCTTTGCATCAAGTGGCCAAAGTATTGGAGCTTCAACTTCAGTATCAGTCCTTCCAATGAATATTCAGGGTTGATTTCCTTTAGGATTGACTGGTTCAATTTCCTGACAGTCCAAGGCACTCTCAAGAGTCTTCTCCAACACCACAGTTCAAAAGCATCAATTCTTCAGTGCTGCTTCCCGGGTGGTGCTAGTGGTAAAGGACCTGCCTGCCAATGCAGGAGACACAAGAGGTGCAGTTTCAGTCCCTGGGTTGGGAAGATCCCTGGAGAAGGAAATGACAATCCACTCCAGTGTTCTTGCCTGGGGAATCCCATGGATAGAGAAACCTGGCAGGCTGTGGTCCATAGGGTCACAAAGAGTTGGACACTACTGAAACGACTTAGCACGCTTGCACGCAGCTTTCTTTATGGTTCAACTCTCACATCCATACACGACCACAGGAAAACACATAGCTTTGACTATACGAACTTTTGTTGGCAAAATGATGCCTCTGCTTTTTAATACACTGACTAGGTTTGTTATGGTTTTTCTTCCAAGGAGCAAGTGTCTTTTAATTTCATGGCTGCAGTCATTGTCCACAGGAATTTTGGAGCCCAAGAAAATAAAATCTGTCACTACTCCCACTTTTTCCCCATTGAATTTAGTTCAGATGACCATTTCAAGTATTAAAAGCTGAGAAATATATTTCAAGCTCCCGTTACTATTATTCCTGTCATTTCCCCTTGCATTTGCAAAAATTTTTGTCTCTATCTATAATTTTTTTAATCTATTGTTTCCAGCTTTATTGGAAGGTAATCACCATATAATAAGATATAAGTGAAAAGCGTACAGTATGCTGACTTGAAATACATATGTATATATTCTCCAGTGAAGACATACAGGTGTCCAAAAAACACATGAAAAGATGCTGAACATCATTAATTATCAGAGAAATGCAAATCAAAAGTACAATGAAGCATCACCTCACACCAGTCAGAATTGGCCATCAAAAATTCTATAAACGATAAATGCTGGGGATGGTGTGGAGAAAAGGGACTCAACCAAGAGCAGACTCATTGGAAATGAGCTGGCAAACATTGAAGGCAAGAGGAGAAGGGTGCAGCAGAGGAGGGGATGGTTAGATCGCATGATGACTAGAAATCATCGTGAATTTGAGCAAGCTTCAGGAGATAGTGGAGGACAGGTGAGCATGGAGTGTGTCAGTCCATGAATTCACAAAGAGTTAGACATGACTTAGCAACTGAACAACAAATAACTGATTCATTTTGTTGTACAGAGGAAATACAACACTGTAAGGCAAGAATACGCCAATAAAAATTAATTTTAAAAGGATACAAATGAACTTATTTACAAAACAGAAGCAGACTTACAGTTATCCAAAACAACTTATGGTTACACAAGGGGAAATGTTGGGAGTTAAGGAGAGGGATAAATCAGGAATTTGAAATTAACACACACACACCTTACTATATATATGATAGATAATCAACATGGACCTACTATATAGCACAGGGAAGTTTAATCAGTATTCTGTGATAAGCTAGAAGAGAAAATAATATAAAAAAGAATGAGTATATGTATTAAAATATATAACCGAGTCACTTTACTGTACACCTGAAACTAACACAACATTGTAAATCAGCTATACTCCAAAACTTAAGGTATTACAAAAGAAATACATATGTATTTTGAAACTATTAACATAATTAAGTTAGTTAACACATTGATCACATCATGTCACATAGTTACTGTGTGTATGTTATGAGAACTTTTAAGATTGACTTTATTAGTTATGATCAAATATACAATCCAGTATTGTCAACTAAGATCATGACAACTGATTCCATCATTTCTTGGCAAAAAGATGAGGAAAAAGTGGAAACAGTGACAAATTTTATTTTCTTGGGCTCCAAAATCACCATAGATGGTGACTGAAGCTGTGAAATCAAAAGATGTTCTCTCCTTGGAAGAAAAGCTATGGCAAATGTAGACAGCATATTAAAAAACAGAGAGATCACTTTATCAACAAAGCTCCCTATAATCAAATCTATGGCTTTTCCAGTAGTCATGTATGGTTGTGAGAGCTGGACCATAAAGAAGGTTGGTCGCTGAAGAAGTGATGCTTTCAAACTGTGGTGCTGGAAAATACTCTTGCGAGTCCCTTGGACAGCGAGGAGATCAAGTCTGTCAATCCTAGAGGATATCAACCCTGAAAATTCATTGGAAGACTGATGCTGAAGCTTCAGTACTTTGGCCACCTGATGTGAAGAGCCAATTCACTGGAAAAGACCCTGATGTTGGGAAAGACTGAGGGCAGGAGAAGAAAGGAGTGACAGAGGATGAGATAGTTGGATGGCATCACGAACTCAATGGACATGAGTTTGAGCAAACTCCAGAAAACAGTGAAGGACAGGGAAGCCTGGTGTGCTGAAGTTCATGGGGTTGTAGAGAGTCGGACATGACTTGGCGACTAAACGATTGTCAACTACAGTCACATGTACATTCCATCCCCAGGGCTTATCTATGTTCTAAGTAGAAGTTTATACCACCATCATCCTTTCCTCCCACTCCCACCTCTACCCAGACAACAACCAATTTACTCTCCTTTTCTATGAATTTTTTTTTTAGGTTTCACATATAAATGAGATCAAATAGTATTTGCTTATCTCTGTCTTACTTCTCTCACTTAGCATAATCCCTTCCCTCATTAGTTATGTGTTGCTGTGCTACAAATTACTGAAAAACTTGGCGTCTTAGCTCTCGTGATTAGAGCCCATGCTCAGCCACAAGAGAAGCCACCGGCATGAGAGGCTCATGCACCGCAGTGAAGAGTAGCCTCCACTCTCTGTAACTGGAGAAAATCTGTGAGTGGCAACAAAAACCCAACACAGCCAAAAATAAATAAATAAAACAAAACAACAGCTTAAAGCAGCAAACACCTAGTACCTCATAATTTCCATGGGCCAGGAATCAACAAGCATTACCAGGGTCCTCTGACTCGTGTTGTCTCACTGGTTCAATCATCTGAAGTTTCAACGAGGGGTGGGTACCACTCACACCCACCTGGTTATTGGCAGCATTCAGACTTAGGAGACTGTTTAACTGAGAGCCTCAGTCTCTTGCTGGCTGTTGCCAAGAGGCCTCCCTTGGTTCCTTGTCATGAGGGTCTCTCCATACACAGCTCACAATGTGGCAGCAGGCTTCATTAGAGCAAGAGAGAGACAGAGTAAGTTCAGTTCAGTTCAGTTCAGTCACTCAGTCGTGTCCGACTCTTTGTGACCACATGAATTGTAGCACGCCCGGCCTCCCTGTCCTTCACCAACTCCCGGAGTTTGCACAAACTCATGTCCATCAAATCAGTGATGCCATTCAGCCATCTCATCCTGTTGTCCCCTTCTCCTCCGGCTCCCAATCCCTCCCAGCATTAGGCTATTTCCAATGAGTCAACTCTTTGCATGAGGTGGTCAAAGTATTGGAGTTTCAGCTTCAACATCAGTCCTTCCAATGAGCNCCTTCCCTCATTAGTTATGTGTTGCTGTGCTACAAATTACTGAAAAACTTGGCGTCTTAGCCCTCGTGATTAGAGCCCATGCTCAGCCACAAGAGAAGCCACCGGCATGAGAGGCTCATGCACTGCAATGAAGAGTAGCCTCCACTCTCTGTAACTGGAGAAAATCTGTGAGTGGCAACAAAAACCCAACACAGCCAAAAATAAATAAATAAAACAAAACAACAGCTTAAAGCAGCAAACACCTAGTACCTCATAATTTCCATGGGCCAGGAATCAACAAGCATTACCAGGGTCCTCTGACTCGTGTTGTCTCACTGGTTCAATCATCTGAAGTTTCAACGAGGGGTGGGTACCACTCACACCCACCTGGTTATTGGCAGCATTCAGACTTAGGAGACTGTTTAACTGAGAGCCTCAGTCTCTTGCTGGCTGTTGCCAAGAGGCCTCCCTTGGTTCCTTGTCATGAGGGTCTCTCCATACACAGCTCACAATGTGGCAGCAGGCTTCATTAGAGCAAGAGAGAGACAGAGTAAGTTCAGTTCAGTTCAGTTCAGTCACTCAGTCGTGTCCGACTCTTTGTGACCACATGAATTGTAGCACGCCAGGCCTCCCTGTCCTTCACCAACTCCCGGAGTTTGCACAAACTCATGTCCATCAAATCAGTGATGCCATTCAGCCATCTCATCCTGTTGTCCCCTTCTCCTCCGGCTCCCAATCCCTCCCAGCATTAGGCTATTTCCAATGAGTCAACTCTTTGCATGAGGTGGTCAAAGTATTGGAGTTTCAGCTTCAACATCAGTCCTTCCAATGAGCACCCAGGACTGATCTCCTTTAGGATGGGCTAGTTGGATCTTGTAGTACAAGGGACTCTCAAGAGTCTTCTCCAACACCACAGTTCAAAAGCATCAATTCTTCAGCACTCAGCTTTCTTCACCATCCAATTCTCGCATCCATACATGACCACTGGAAAAACCATAGCCTTGACTAGACGGACCTTTGTTGACAAAGTAATGTCTCTGATTTTCAATATGCTATCTAGGTTGCTCATAACGTTCCTTCCAAGGAGTAGGCATCTTTCATGGCTGCAATCACTATCTGCAGTGATTTTAGAGCCCCCCCAAATAAAGTCTGACACTGTTTCCACTGTTTCCCAATCTATTTGCCATGAAGTGATGGGGCCAGATGCCATGATTTTTGTTTTCTGAATGTTGAGCTTTAAGCCAACTTTTTTACTCTCCTCTTTCATGTTCATCAAGAAGCTTTTTAGTTCCTTTTCACTTTCTGCTGTGAGCGTGGTGTCATCTGCGTACCAGAGGTTATTGATATTTCTCCCGGCAATCTTGATTCCATCTTGTGCTTCTTCCAGTCCAGCATTTCTCATGATGTACTCTGCATATAAGTTAAATAAGCACAGTGACAATATACAGCCTTGACCTACTCTTTTTCCTATTTGGAAGCAGTCTGTTGCTCCATGTCTGGTTCTAACTGTTGCTTCCTGACCTGCACACAGGTTTCTCAAGAGACAGGTCAGATGGTCTGGTATTCCCATCTCTTTCATAATTTGCCACAGTTTATTGTGATCCACACAGTCAAAGGCTTTGGCATAGTCAATAAAGCAGAAATAAAACAGAGAGTAAGATAGGTCTCCAAAGGGAAACCAGAGTCATCTTGAAACCTAATCTCTAAAGTGACATCTCATCACTTTTGCCAAATTCCATTTGTTACAAGCATGTTACTAGGTACATTTGAGTGTGGGGATTATACAAGGATGTGAACTCCAGGTGACAGGAACTATCAGGACACTGTAGAGCCTGTTGCCTGAGCCCTCTGTTTCTGAGCTGGATGAGACGCTCCCTATGGACAGGGAAGGAGAGGGAGGATTCCACCCTGGATCCCGGGCCATGAGCTGTAACTGAGACGGGGAAGCTGGCCCTAGTAGCCTTGGGCAGGGAGGGCAGCATCCAGAGTCTCTGAAGGCCTGTCCTCGGTGGCGTTCTTGGAGCTCGTTCTACAGGCTCCTGAGAAATACCTGGTGCCTCCCTTCCTGCTCCAGGTTCAGTGATGGCACATTGGGAACTTCGAGTTGGCCATGTGGGAACATTTATATCATAAAAGTCAACAAATGCAGGGATTTATTTTCCCCTCAGAGAGATTTTAAAAAAATACTTACCAGCACACCACTGCACTCTCTCTTAAAATCTCTCCTCTGTCCTGTGTCTGTGTCTCTCTTGCAGCTCTGGAGCTGAGGCTGAAGGATGGNAGGTCCAGTGACTGACCCCAGCTGGGACCCCGGGCTGTTCCCACAGGCTCCACGTGCCTGGTGTGTGAGCACTGCCCCTGGGTCCCTGTGTTTCCTGTGTCTGTGCTTCTGTAGGCTCTGTTTTGTGTGTGTGTTTGTGTCTGTGTGTGAGGAGTTTGTGTTTGTGTGCAAAGATATGTGTGTTTGCAGGGGTGTGTGATGAGTGTGTGAGTGTGTGTGTGAGAGAGAGAGAGAGAGAGAGAGAGAAGGTGTGTGTATGTGTGAGGGTGTGTGTGTGGAGTGAGTGAGATGTTTGTGTTTGTGTGCAAGGGTATGTGTGTTTGCAGGGGTGTGTGAGGAGTGTGTGAGGGGGTATGTGTGTGTATGTGGAGTGTGTGAAGACTTTGTGTGTGTCTGTGAGGGTGTGTGAGGAGTCAGTGTGTGAGGAGTGTGTGAGAGTGTGTGTGTGAGGGTGAGCAGTGTGTGTGAGTGGGTGAGTGAGGAGTGTGTTTGGGTGTGAGGAGTGTTTGAGGTTGTGTGTGGAGTGTGTGTGTGATTGAAGCATGTGTGAGCAGTTTGTGTGTGTGTATGAGGGTGTGTGAAGAGTATGTGAGGGTGTGTGTGTGTGGAGTGTGTGTGAGAGTGTGTGTGTGTGAGGAGTGAGTGAGGAGTTTGTGTGTGTGTGTGTGTGTGTGAGCGGGTGAGTGAGGAGTGTGTTTGGGTGTGAGGAGTGTGTGAGGTTGTGTGTGGAGTGTGTGTGTGATTGTGAGGCATGTGTGAGGAGTTTATGTGTATGTGAGGGTGTGTGTGTGTGGACTGTGTGTGAGAGTGTGTATGTGTGAGGAGTGAGTGAGGAGTGTGTGTGTGTGTGTGTAGTGGGAGTGTATGAGGAGTTTGTGTGTATGTGCGTGTGAGTGTGCGTGAGGAGTGTGTGGCGCCTGTCTGTGTGAGAGGAACAGGGCTGCTGGGCAGGGACTGAGTCCGCTGGTCTGTGAAGCACACAGGGTCCCCCAGGGCTGGGTGTCATGGCCGCTGCACGTAACCAGATCAGAGATAAGGGCGCACCTGCCTGCCTCTCTCTGGGTCCTCTCCCCCATCCCCCAGGCTCCCCTCTGCATGTTGCTGTGTCTGCCCAGCACTGGGCTCTGTGAGAGGCTCTGCCTGCTTATCTCACCTGTCCCCACCAGGTGTCCATTACGGAGCAGAAGCCCACAGCCAGGGGAGGGGACCTCTTGTCCGTAGAGATCCGTTGTTGTGCAGCCCCAGGTGTCTAAGTTCCCTCGTCTCTGCCCCGGTCCCTGTGACATCTCCTGATGTGCTGGGGGCCTGGGATAGTCCTTTCCCCTCCCAGGATCTGCTGTGACTCTATAGGGCACATTTTCTCTCTCTGTGCCCTCTCTGGTCCCTCCCTGGAGCTGGTTTCCCCTGAGTGAGAGGACAGCAGGCGTCAGGGATGGGGCTGCAGAGAATCTGGGTCCAGTCTGGTGGAGGCGGCCCTCTCAGATGTGGGTGCTGGTCTGGCTGAGACTCAGTGCAGCCCCATCTCATCTCAGAGCTCATTGTCATCCCCTAGACCTCAGCCTCCAGTCCACAGCTCTCCTTGGGAAGTCCCTTCCTTCCTCATCTCTGCTCCTTGAGTGCTGAGAAGATGCTGGAGAAGCATCTCCTCCTGAGGGCTCTGGAGGTCAGAGATGGGTTTTGGTCTCACAAGGGGGAGATGATGGATGTTTTGATGCATGGCCCCTTCCTGTTACAAAGAAAATTGTAGGAAATATCATCAGATGTTTTTTAGAAGCAAGAATATTTCATCAAAGCAAGCACTATTTTCATTTTATTTGAAACAACACCATTCAGAGTTATCCTCTAACATTTTATTCTTCTACTTCATGCTACAGTAGTCTTGCTCCTTGTAAAATAACTGTCTTGGCTTTTCTGAGCACCTGATGATTTCTCACATGTTACAGGAATCTCCACCTTGAAATTCATGATGGGCATTGGCATAAAGTCTCTCTCAAATGCAGTTGATAACATTAGACAAAAATGTAGATCCTAAGGATTAGATAATTTGGCATATGTTGTTTTTTATCCTGTTTTTACAATCCAGAATATATTTTGGACATTTTTCTATATCATTATTCTTTTACACACTAAAGCATTCTATTGTAAAATTAAAAAATACAGGCTACCACAGGGATAGTACTGAATTTTTTAACTGCCTCCAGTTATTTCACTATATGCAGAAATGCAATATGCTCAGCTGACCGTCTGTACTGAGCATTTAGTTGTTTTCAACAATTTTTTGCTATTATGAAAAATGTTACTCTGAACTTCCCTGTGTTTAAATGTAGGACCATCCATGATTGCTTCTCTTAATCATATTCTAAAGATGAGGTTTCCGGGAATTCCCTGGTGGTCCAGTAACTAAGACTCCATGCTCCCAGTGCAGGATCCCAGATTCGATCCCTGGTCAGGGAACTAGATTCCACGTGTGGCAACTGAGAGTTTGCATGCTGCAGCGAAAGATCCTGCATGTGGCAACTAAGACCTGGGCAGTCAAATAAATAGACAAATAAACAAATATTTAAATGTTGAAAAAAAAAGTGGAGTAGCTGCTTTATAGGCTGAGTACCTCTAAGGCTTTAAGACTTTGTACCTATACCTTTAAGGTTTTTGGTACATAGAGATTATGCTTGTCAGAAATAGCTGCATTGAACTATAGTTCTACAAATGATGAATGCGAATGTTACTTTCTACATAGCTTCACCAACTTTGTCTTCTTATGAGATTCTAAAATCTTAGCCAGTTTGGTAGGCAAATACTGGCATATATTAGCTAATTTAATCCTTCGTTTGTGAATGACTTTGCTCATTACATTTGTCCTTTTTACCTTGTGACGGCTATCATTTTTGTCATGATTTGTATTCAAGCTCTTTATACTACTACTATCATCTACTGCAACAACCTACAGTGCATTTACTTATATGAACTCATTTGAGCACACAACGGTCCAACAAGGCAGAATATATTTTTTATCCACCAAACAGATCACTGAGGCAAAGCAAAGTCACTTGCCCAAGATGAGTCAGTTGTAAGAAATAGAGGTAAGACTTGAAACCAAGCAGTTTGGGTGCAAGTCCCTGTCCTATTGAATTACATTATTTATAGACTGAATACGCTTCCTTCAGTTTATTGTTTGATTTTTTTGGCTGTACCAAACCAGACCAGGAATCAAGCCTGCAGTACCTGAATTGGAAGTGCAGGGTCCTAATTGTTAGACCACCAGGGAAGTCCCTCATGGAAGTTTCTAACAATATTAATTGCCTGTTAAAATTTCCTGTTTTTGTTTCCACTTTCAGAGCCTTGTCAAGCATGTTCTTCCCCAATTCAAACTTAAATAAATTATGTTTATCTTTAATAATTTTATGAATATATTTACATGTGTAAATA